>CM066259.1:9206596-9236596 GCA_033675135.1 Frankliniella intonsa | reverse complement strand
CGCCCGCCGCCGCCGCCACTTCGTCACCACTCTTTTATTTTCATTTTACAGTTTTGCGTCGTCAGAAAAAAAAATGGCCCTTTTTTTCCCCCCTAGTCTCTCCTCTGCTTTTTACTCCCCGCCGGCCTTGCTCCCTCCCCACCGCCCCCGCCCCCGCCCCGCCCGTCCCGAGAGAGTCCGTCGCGTCCCATGAAATAAGTCGCGTGCTGGAACTTTAGCATCGTTACGAATGATAGCGAAAAGTAGCCTCATAAAGGGTGATGAACTGACCTCCTGCCCCCCTCCCCCCCCCCCCCTGGAGCCGCCCCCGGCCCCTGCCTGCACCCCAGCCTCCATCCCCCGTACTGCCTCCGCTTTGTGTTGTGACCAAATTATTCACTAGATAGGCTATTGCGGGCCGCACAGGCGGTATCGCCTAATTAAACATGAATTACTGTATTTGTATGCACGCCGCCTGGGAGAGGGGTAGGGGGGGGGGGGGAAGAGCTAGCTCGGGTGATAATGCGCGCAGCATCACGCTGCCTCTCTTAAACACGCGGAAACTATTTTAGTACAGGTTTGACGCGAGGTGGGGTTGGTATCGCAATCTTTTTTTTTTTCCTTTTTACCGAGGGGGTATGCACTCTCAAAACCTGTGACCCGACTATTACGTCTATTACGCTCTATTACGCCTCAAAAATGTCGTGATTCAGCTAGAAACAGCCCTAAATAACCCAAAAATAGGTAAATTTCAGAGAATTTCGGCTATTACGCCACTATTACGCGTGCTATTACGGACAGAGTGACCCGACTATTACGCGAGTGTATACCCCCTCGCTTTTTACAATCAAAACAAGAAAGAATGGCTGTGTACCTCCATCTTTTCTCTGTGCATATCTCACTCCCCCCGCCGACTCGGAGTGGCCCAATAAGGGGTGCGGCAACCCAATAGAGTGCCGTAACATCTCCAAATTGAAGGTCGAATCCCTCCCCCTCCCTCTCGCCTCCCCACCCCCTCCCTCCCTACCCTCCTCTCCTCCCCACCCCTCCCTCCCCACCCCTCCCACCTCTGTCCTACCGCCGTTTTCCCTGACTCCGCTACAGACCCTCCTATACGTTTGGCGCCGACCTGCCCAGCGACCCCCGCGAGCGTGAGGCGTACGATGACATTCTTACCCCCTTCCCCCCGCACCCAACCCCTCGGAGCTTCCCCTTCACTTTTATACCCCCCGGAGTGTCTTTTTTTTTCTTTTCTCGCGACCGTAACAAATCATAGGCTACGCGGGACGGGGGCGGGGGCGTTGCCCGGGGGTTGGGGGCTTGGTGGGTTGGGGGGTTGGAAGGTTTGCGACAGCGCGGACTGCGATGGACAAGACAGCGGGTAGGGGCGAATGAGGAGATTAGGGAAGGGATACTCGGCGGGGGGATGCGGGTGGGTGCAAGGGGCGGAGTAGCGGGAATGTAGGGGGTAGGGGGAGCGGGTGATCGGAGAGGATTGAGTGGAGCGATTGTTTTGTTACAGCTGATGATAGATGGGCCCGAGCGTCGAGAGTAGCGAGTGAGGGCGGCAGGGCTGCGGAGGGGATTTAGGAGGAGTGGCGAGGGGGTGGGGGGGATTAGGTGAGGGGATAGGGGCCCGTCCCGGCACGGCTCGCCCCGCCCCGGCCCGGGTGCGTATACCTAACCGTTTCCTGGATGCGGAGCGCTGCGCCACGTTAATTTGTCGGAGCGGTTTGTTTGACGAGTGGATGAGCTAGCACGAGCAGGGGTAGGGGTCTCTCCCCCCCCCACTCCCCCCCCGCTCCCAGCCGCAACCCCACTGATCACTTGTTGGTTTTTTTTTTTGTTCATCCCTTATTGCCCCTGTACCTCCTTTCGCCCTTTTCCTATTTCTCTCGCTCACTCCAAAGAAAAGGGGCCGCTATTGTTACTATCTGCTTCTCTCTCTCTCTCTCTCTCTCTCTCTCTCTCTCTCTCTCTCTCTCTCTCTCTCTCTCCTCTCTCTCTCCTCTCACACCCTCTCGCAAATTGATTGGTCGGTAGCTGCCCGTGCAAGCATCGGGTGATTAACGACAACCTTTTTTTCCGACTGTGTGTTTGTTTATATGTATGTGTATGTATGTGTGTGTGTGTGTGAGAGAGAGAGAGAGAGACAGACAGACAGACAGACAGACAGAGACAGAGACAGAGAGAGAGGGGGGGGGGTGAACAACGCGTCATTTTCCGTGATCCCATGCACTGCGAGAAAAAACTGCGGTATGGATCCTGTAAATTTAATTACCAGCTTTTACTGTAGTTTCAGGTATAGGTTGGACAGTCCATCCCGTACCCCCCAAAATTTCAATGTTGAAGGCCAAAAACTTTATTATTTCGACGAATTTATTTCTATTTTTATGTTTTCAACAATTCTATTTTTGGGGGTGCGGGATGGACTGTTACAAAAGTACAGCGAATCCAGTACCTGAAATTACAGTAAGGCTGTATAAAAATTAACGGGAACCACTATAGTTTTTTCTGACAGTGCAGGAGCCCTGTGTACTCTTCCTCCGATGTGATTGCCGCCGGCAGGGCGCACTTGCTAGCGGCAGCCAAAGTGTTTTCCCAAAACTTTGCGGCTGGCGCGCGCGCACGGTGGAGTGCATAATGCCCCCACTCCTCCTCCTCCTCCTCCTCCTCCTCCTCCTCCCCCGCAGTGCTACCGCTGTCCGCTGCCTTGCTGGATATTTACCTAGCATACTGCCGGGCGTACCAGCTCCTCCGCGGGTAGAGCCCGGTAGGCCTGGCCCTGTCCTGGTCCGCCCAAGGAGGAATGGTCGCGGCCGCCCCGCCCCGCCCCGCCCCACCCCACCCCACCCCACCCCGCCCCACCCCGCCCGTCATGGCTTGAGACCACATCACACCGGGCGTGGCGTGGCGTGGTGGTCCTCTCCAGCAGCTCCAAGCGAGATCACCTTTCCCTGCCCCTCCCTCCCCTGCCCCTCCTCCCCTGCCCCTCACTTTACCCCCCACTTTGCCCTCGTCTGCCTTTCTGGCTCTCCACCACCTCTACCCACCGTCTTCTTTTCCCAGCCAAAGTCCTAAGTAATCCCTCGATTCACGCTCGCCAAATGCTGATAGTGACGTTTCTTTTTCGTTTTTCTGGTCTCTCCCTTGTGTCTCCCCCTTTTTCCTCTGTCCATCCCGCTCCTCTTTCTCCTCCAAAACCTTTTCATTTCTTTTAAATTTGGAATGGTTTCTTTCCATTAAACTACCCCGTGCCTCAGCTCCCTCTCTCTCTCTCTCTCTCTCTCTCTCTCTCTCTCTCCCTCTCTCTCTCTCTCTCTCTCTCTCTCTCTCTCTCTCTCTCTCTCTCTCTCTCTCTCTCTCCCTTCCGATCCCGTCGGTGAAATGACAAGCCGAAGGCAATTACGCCTCCTGCAAAACGTGACAGCTCTGTTAACCCTTTGCTCCCTTTTCCAACTTTAATGGTGCGAAGGGGAAGGCCGCTACGTGCCCCCGCCCCGCCCCGCCCCGCCCCGCCCCGCCCCGCCCCCGCTGGCCTCTGAATGACCCTCCTCGCAGACCTGCTCCAGATCAGGCCCTTATTGAAGAGCGGAAGAGCAGAGAGTTGGCCAGAAAGTGTAAAGGGAAGAGACACTGTTGGAAGGCCCGAAACAGAGAACGCCCACGGTCCGCGCCGTAAATTTGTTGTTCGGTCCGTGCCTTGGTTTTTGGTAAACGAACTGTACCTCACCACTGTAATGACCGAATTTTGTTAATTTCAACAGAAAATCATGCGATTACTGATGGTTTACATTTATCACAGGAAAATTGTAATAACTTTGTATCACAAGAATTGGTATAATACGATTTATAGGCGCATTTTCTGCGATCATTTTGAGATATTTTTCTCATATATTTTTTTCACATTTATTTTTGTGATACAAAATTATCACGCTCTCAAAAGCCATGAATCGTCGTGGTCGCAAACTATAGGTTATCGCATGATTTCCTGATAATTTTTTCACAAACTTGATTTCGGTGATAATGCCACACTGTTGCTTCATATTCCGTATGATTCGCCCTAGGTTTTTTTTTATTTATTTAACTGTGGGACACTTTGTGAACACTTTTTACTTGGCTCTCGGGGGCTGCCAGTATCCTGCTACATGCCGGCAGGCGCGGCGGGTGAGCGCCCGTGGAGCTGGGGTTAGGCCAGCCCGCCCGACACGCCTGCGCGCCCGGCTGCCTATCCTCCGGCTGACAGGCGCCAGGGACTCGCGGAGTGGAACGAACGCGGCACCTCTTGCTTCGTGTGTCACAGGGTTGCCACGGCGCGCGTATGAGAGAGAGAGAGAGAGAGAGAGAGAGAGAGAGAGAGAGAGAGAGATGAGAGGGGTGTTCCTATCTCCCTCGCACCTTCGGGTGCGCCCGCACCCAGTCCAGGTGATGTGAATAACCGAACGATGTATACGTAAGGAGGGGGAGCGAGCTGCTCCCCGGCACTGTTTATCCAGACACATGAGACCGCGGGCGTGGGAGAGAGAGAGAGGGACTGAGGGAGAGAGACGGACTGAGAGGGGGCGGAGGTTCTTCCTCAGCGCACTCCATCCCCGCGCACTTCGCTCGTTTAAAAAAGGCAAACAGTGCTACTTTGCCTCTTTTAAAGACAGCCTCTGGATCCGCCACTGGCGGGGCGAGGTGGCGCGGCTGGGCGTGGCGGGTCACAAGATTGCCGTCACTGTAGAAACCCAAGTGTGTGAATGTCGTATTAATGTACGTGTGTGGATTCACGCCGTTCGTACACTCATATCCCTCCAAGTGTGTGAGCGCTCCATCACACATTTACTCGTGTGTGCGCATTGGAGTCCCCCACACCTGTGCGACATTCTGTCTCCAGTGCTCCGCGGCGCCTCCCACCTTAGGCCCTTGAGAGCTCAAGCACGCTCGGCTGTGTCAGAGCGGAGACAGAGGGGCGAACCTATTGGGGATGTGAGATTTCTCATTATGTTGGGACGTCTAGGGAAAGTCTTTTGTTTCCACGCTCGAGAAGTGGAGGAGAAAGGGGAGGCAGTGAGCAGGAGGAAAGGGGTGAGTCTGGAGAAAGTGCTGAGAAGAGAAGGGCTGGGCCCGCGACGGGGAGGGGGGGGGGTAGGTCAAGGGGCGCGGGTAAGTGGGTTATAAGGAGGAGGAAGGTGTCCGGGACGCGCTGGGGGCCTCGGGGATTAGCGCCGAGGTACCTCAGGACCTCAGGTACCTCCCTCCCTCCCTCACGATCCCCGGAGCAGCTCATGGATTATTTCCGGGAACCCTGCTCCGGCCCGGGGCGCAGAATGCGCGCGGAGAGCCGGAGAACTCCGGGCTACCTCTCTGTCTGTGATTGCAGGAAAATATACGTGGCGTGTCTATCTTTTAATATTTTGAATGGATGTCTTATGAGGTGTCTGTGTATTTTGTGAGTCGTTTGGTGGGAGGGGTAAAACAGACTAATAAAAAGAGTACCCTTGAAATACTGTGTATATGCACACACACACAGCGGTAGGAAGTTTGAGAGTCTTTTCCTTTAATGCCTGCGTGTGCTTCTGACGGACCGCAGTGCGGTGTGTGGCGCGAGGCGGCTCTTAATGCCATGCCGCCGCACGGGACGCGACGCGGATCAGATGAAATGGCGGAGATTGCGCACGAAGTTGGACCCGGACGCCTACCACGCCTCTCTCTCTCTCTCTCTCTCTCTCTCTCTCTCTCTCTCTCTCTCTCTCTCTCTCTCTCTCTCTCTCTCTTTCTCTCTCTCTCTCTCTCTCTCTCTCTCTCTCTCTCTCTCTCTCTCTCTCTCTCTCTCTCTCTCTCTCTCTCTCTCTCTCTCTCTCTCTCTCTCTCTCTCTCTCTCTCTCGCTCTCTTGCTCTCTCTCTCTCTCTCTCTCTCTCCCTCTCTCTCTGCCTCTCCCTCTCTCCCTCTCTCTCTGCCTCTCTCTCTCTCCCCCCTCTCTCTCTCGCTCTCCCTCTCTCTCTCTCTCTCTCTCTCGCTCCCTCATGCTATACTCGCACGACCAGCAGCGGCGGGACAAAACCTGATGAGAAAGCGGAGCACAAAAACCAGAGATAGGCATTTGTGTTGCGGCTGCCTAGTCTCTCGTCGGGGTATAGGAGCGTGACCACATGGTGGTCATTCAGTGTGTTTAATGCCTGTGGTGTTGCGTGCTTGCAGACGGCGGACGAGTACATGGCGGAGTACAACCTGCGGCGCGACAAGGAGTACTCGCGCTTCCACGGCTACACGTACGACGGCGTGTGGGCGGTGGCGCTGGCCATCCAGCACGCGGCGCACCGCATCCGCCACTGGCGCAAGAACGAGACCATGTCCAACTTCAAGTACCAGGACCCGCTGTGGGAGAAGGTCTTTCTCGAGGCGCTCAAGAACACCAGCTTCGAGGGAGTCACGGTGAGTCATGTTAAAGTCTTCTCTAACTAAATTGCATCTTGCGGGATGTGCGCACAGACGTCACAAGCCATGGACAAAATTTGTCCCCTGACTTTTAGAATGCAGGAGCGGGTACATTGCGCCGGAAGAAAAAACACGATATGCACTCTTGGTAAAATTCTTGCCTCCTCGAACTATACTATGGGCATCACGGTACACATTTTTTAAGGAACGAAGTACACATAATGCATCTAACACAGTTTTACGGGAGGTACAAGGACCATGTACCTCTCCTGTACAAACTTACTATATACATATATTTAGTGTGCTTTGTTACAGCAATATTTTTTGTCAGTGTAGCACTGTTAAAAATCCCGTACCCCATTCCACAGATACTACGGTAAAATCCGTTTTGTTTGATTACGGGACAGCCGTATCTTAAAAATACGGTGTTTTCGGTGACCAATTCCGTAGTTAAGTTTCTTCAAACTTCGAAAAAAGTTAAATTAAAGGCAGTACGGTCATACGTACTACGGACGTTCCGTACTCACTAAAAACGGTCCAGACCTGGTAAAAAATTAACAGGAAAAACCGTAGAAATTACCGTGGAAATTTTTGGCAGTGAGGGTAGAATCACTGTAAGAGTGAGAATAGACGGCGGGTTACAGTGACCACCTCAGCAGGGCCAGCGGCAGCAGCAGCGTGGCGAGACAAAATCCGAGTGAAATTGCAGATTGCGCGGGCTGAGCCCGGGCGGGGCGGGGCGGGGCGCCTGGAACTTTTCCCACTGCGTTACAGGCGGAGGTGTCGGCTGCGGCTGCCGAGGCAAGAATATTCTTTAGCATGAATATGCAAGCGGGAAAGATTAATCTAGCAGAGGCGTATAAAACTAAGCGGAACATCGTTGATTATGGCGCGGCACTGGGCGGGAGGGGGAGGGGGGGAAGGGGGGGGGGCGGGCTTTTGTTTCGACAAACGTAATGCTTCGGTGGCGTGGCGTGGCGTGGCGTGGCGTGGCGTGGCGTGGCGCGGCAGGCTCCAGACGCGCGCATCACGCTGCCGCCCCGCAGTCGATACTAATCTAATGGCTCCGTGGGTTGCGCGGGGCGGGGCGGGGCGGGGCGGGGCGGGGCCGCGCTAGATGTAGGGCCCGGGCATCTCTCCCCGGGGAGCGGGAGGAAGAGAGGCAGAGAGAGAGAGAGAGAGAGAGAGAGAGAGAGAGAGAGAGAGAGAGAGAGAGAGAGAGAGAGAGAGAAGCCCTCCACGGGACGCGACGTGCTTCGGCGTAACAGCCCCGGCGTTTACGCTCTATAGAGAGGCCGCTTTCTTGCTGAAGCCGGAGCGATGGATGGATGGATGTGGGAAAAAAAAACAACCATACCGGGCGGGCACTGTTGTAGGCTGGGCAAAGTATTAATTTTAGGGTCTGTTTTCGTGAAGGACGTATAGAGCAAGGTAAACGCAAAAGAGTTGGGCGCATCGCTATCGATAAGAAATTTAAAGTAAATAAAAATAGAGATACCGAGGGGCGAGAGAGAGAGAGAGAGAGAGAGGGGAGGGGGCTAGTGTGGACCAGTCTGGTCCAGATCACACCCCGAGGCCTCCGGCTCTCTAACCCCCCCCCCCCCTCTCTTCTTCCCGTGGGGCCGTGGAGGCAGTTAACGCTGCGGCCAGGGGCCTGGCCCATCCAGCGTCCAGACCGGGGCGGGGGGTGAAAGTTGGCTGCACTGGGTTACGGTCGCCAACAATGTAGAGGCCGTAGAGGCTGAAGGGGCAGAGCTATCCGGACGGGCGGGGCGGGGGGGGGGGGTCGAAAGGGTTAGATTGGCTGCCCAAGCGGTGCTGCCGCGGTCCTTCACCTCACACTGGGCCTGTTCCTTACCTCCTCGAACAGCATCCTGATTGCTGCTCTGCGTATATTTCGATCGGTGTCCATTTTGCTTTTTAAGGAAGACTTACACTTTACTCGATGTTTTGGATGGTCCGCGGCCGAAGGTGGGAATAACCTCTCCTGCTGGGAGGTCCGAGATTATTATTATTTCTTTTCCTTTTTTATGCTTGGGGCGGAGGCGGGTGTGGAGGATGTTGCAGAGAAGTTTGCCGTGAAAGTTAGGACCTTTGAGTGAGGAGGGCAAGACAATGGGGGGAAGGTGAAGGAGTATGGAGGGGGGCGGTGGGTTGGGAGGAGATGGGAAACGCGATGAGGGACATTTGAGTTTATTTTACAAAACGAAGTTTAAAAGTTTACACGCGCCTCCCCCAAGTGCGCTAATTGATAGCTGGTAAAAGGATTCTTGTTGTAGGGCGCCTAACGAAGTGTGCAGACTCGGAGCGAGCCACGTGGTGCGTCCCAGGCGAGCTGCGCAGGAGGATCCCCACCGTGTCCGTACCCACTGTCCGCGCCGCCTTAGCCCAGCCACAAGTATTAAGCGCCTTTTCTACTTTAGATGTCTCTTTTAGCGGGGACGGGGAGTATAGGTGACTCCGAAAAGGTTGCCTCCGCTGAGAAGGGGACTGGTCGGCCGTGCGAGGCGAGGCCCGCTGGCGGTGGATCGACCTAAGACAGACGGGGCGGGGCGAGCTCGGGTCCGGACAGCCGCGTCTTTGTGGGCCTGTGACATTGATGGCATTGGTGTTGGGGGTCAGGGTGGGGCGGGGCGGGGGCCGGGGCGGGGTGGGGTGTAACCAGGTGGGTGCCCCCGGCCGCGGGGCGCGGGCCACCTTTTAACTCCCCCGCGCGCACCTCCCACTGGTTTCTCTCCCGCTCTCTTTCTCTATCATCATGCAGGATGATCATACCTCCCGTCCTTTTCGCAGGCGTAGGGGGAAGGGGGTCTCTCTCTCTCTCTCTCTCTCTCTCTCTCTCTCTCTCTCTCTCTCTCTCTCTCTCTCCCTCTCTCCCCTCCCTCTCCTCTCTCTCCTCTGGTGACAAAGACAGATCGGTGTGTTTTCGGCCGGAGAGATGTCTATTCGCGCCGATCGACTGCGAGGTGCAGGGCGGGGCCGGCGGGGCCGGCGGAGGGTCAGCCTGAAGGAGGTGGCAGAGGACAATAGGGACGGCGGGGCGGCCGAGAAAGGCGAGGCGCTCCGGAGGGGAAGAGAAATTCGACAGAACCTAATTTCTGTAGACGCCACTGAAAGAGGTCTGGAGGAGTGGAGTGGGGGAGGGGACGGTGCGGGGCCGGGCCGGGTGACCTTGACGCCCGCCCCGCCCGCCTACCGCCGCCCCGCCGCACCGAGCGAGGCTGGTCTGGCTTTGCTTTGGCGGGAGAAATCCTTCAACAAAAACATCGAAGAAAGCAACCTCCTCTCCGGCGGCTTTTGCCTCCGATATCAAGGGCTTCGCCGCCGCCGCTGCCGCCACTCGTTGGACCACACACACACACTCACACACACACACACTTCTGCATCACGGACACCCGACGCTATACTACCTAACTCACACGCCCCAGGAAGGATGCTCCAAGTGGCTAGCGGTCCATCTATTCTTCTTCCTCTGCAGACACTTCTTCTTCTTCTTCTCCGTCTTCCCCTACTGCCTCTCTCTCTCTTACCTCCCAGCGCGCGTTCCCAGCCGAACCCATTACGACTTGAGGTCACCCAGAAAGTTAATGCGATTGCAGAAGCAGCGCGGCAGAACTTGGTTAGGGTGATAAACGATAAGACGGCGTGCGCCCGGCGTGTGCGTGTGTGTGTGTGTGTGTACGTGATCCGCAGGTATTTTCCTCTTTCGTGCACCCTCACCCCAAAGGTCTTATTTGCTACGGCTGCACTGTGAAAAATACCGTAGGCATAGTCACGGTTTGCTTACGGTCCAAATTTACGGCTCAGACTGTAGTCATTTCACGTTTTTTTTTTAACAGTGTGGGCAAGGCGTGACAGCGCGTGTTAGTGTGTGAGTCACGTATGGTGGGAGCAGTCGTAATCCTGACGAAACCACGGCGAGACTGAAAGAACACACACACACAGGCACGACGCCCCTTTCGTATGAATTTCTCATATGGGGCACCGTTGTCGTCGCACAAGTTATTCATTTGTCTGTAGTGAGCTGTTGTGGTAAGCAGGTGTGTGTGTGTGTGTGTGTGTGCGTGGCGGAGGCCTAGTAGTACGCGCTGCTCGTTTGTCATGCGATGTGATTAATCCAGATCCGGGAGGGAGGCTGCATCCGTCCTGCCGCCACTGGAGCGGGGCTGGAGCCGGGGCTGGAGCGGGGCTGGAGCGGGGCTGGAGCGGGGCTGGAGCAGGGCTGGAGCAGGGCTGGAGCGGGGCTGGAGCGGGGCTGGAGCGGGGCTGGAGCGGGGCTGGAGCGGGGCTGGAGCGGGGCTGGAGCGGGGCTGGAGCAGGGCTGGAGCGGGGCTGGAGTGGGGCTGGAGCCGGGCTGGAGCTGGGCTGGAGCTGGGCTGGAGCTGGGAGGGCTGGAGCAGGGCTGGAGCGGGCTGGAGCGGCTGGAGCTGGGGCTGGAGCGGGGCTGGAGCGGGGCTGGAGAGGGGCTGGAGGGGGGCTGGAGTGGGGCTGGAGTGGGGCTGGAGCCAGGGCTGGAGCGGGGCTGGAGCGGGGCTGGAGCCGGGCTGAAGCAGGGCTGGAGCCGGGCTGGAGCCGGGGCTGGAGAGGGCCTAGAGAGGGCCTGGAGTGATTACCCACCCGGCCGTGCAGTGTCACCTTTGTGTCACCTGCTGGTTTGTGCAGCAGAGTGTGAAAGGGAGGAAGGTAGGCAGAGAGAGAGAGAGAGAGAGAGAGAGAGAGAGAGAGAGAGAGAGAGAGAGAGGGGGGGGGGGCGAGGAAATGGTGAGTGAAGAGGGAGTCCTGATCAGGCTGGATTTTCTCTTGGCCACAAAGGCAGCGGCAGAGGTCGTGTTTGTGCTGCAAAAGGGCCCGGACCGGCAGGGCGGGGCGGGGTGGGGCGGGGTGGGGCGCGCCCGGCGGCGGCCTCTGTCCGCCCCGCCCCGCCGCCCGCCGCTGCCTCGGCCTCGGCCCGCGCGGAGGCGGAGAACGGGGAAGAGGGGAGGCCATAGTCAATCAAATATCCATTGCGAACACTGAGTCAGCTGCTGGCTGCGCGGGGCGGGCCCCGGCGGGTCTGATGTGTATTCACATTCACATTGCTCTTCCCTCCCCCCCCTCCACTGTTCCGACTGATTTGGTCGCGACATGATGACAGTCGTCTCTTCTGGTTCCTTGAGGCCGGCTCCGGTGAGTTAGGGACAGAGCCTATGGCAGAGCGCGGGGTTTGACAAGCGCACACACGAACACACAACATGCACTGCGTCCATTTGAACACACACCCGCGAAAAAAATATTAATAAAATTTTAATTTGCTCGTTAATATGTCTAAATTTAGACATTTATTAAATTAATTTTACATTTGATTTTATTAAAATTATTAAATGCACACACGCACACACATATGCTCGCGTGAGTTCTGTTGCGAGTGTGTTCAATCTGTTGGTTGATGCTATACGGAGTCAGTTATAAAGAAACAATGCCTGAAGTTTTTGCGGGGGAAAAAAGGAAAACTTCGAGGGATTTCCAGAATTTGAGGAAATGCCTCGAGGTCTTGCAAGGATTTTCCCATCAAATTAAGAGATTTCCTCAAATGATTGACTTTTTTTCCTTTAAAAAATGTGACATAATTTATTTTACCAGTGTGGGAGACGTTGTTGGACTGGGCCGTCACTGCGAGTCTGACTACGGTCCCGATGTTTCCTCAGACGAAATTAAATTTTGTGCCCCAGCTTGTTTGATGTTGATGAATACTTAACGATGTGTGGCCCGGAGGCGCGAAGATCTGATAAGGCGTATTGCGACTCCAGCCCTTGCCTACCTCCGGCCGGGGGTGTAGTGGGCCGGGGGCCGGGGTTCGACTCGGGAGGGAGAGCGTCCTTCCCCAGGGGGGTTACCCACCGATATCCGACCTCAGCCCGGCCGCCCCCGGCCCGCCCCCGGCCCGCCCCCGCGACCCCCGGGGCAGAGCCGGTGCGTGGCGGAAGAGCCAGGCGGAGTCTGCGCCCGGGCGGGCCGGGCCGGGCCGGGCATGTTTACTGCCAGTGTAAGATATTGGGGTTCCGCCTCCACAGCCCGGCCCAGGGGCCCCGCCCGGCCCGGCCGCCAGGGGCGGGTACGGTACAGGTAGGCGGCGCGGGGCGGAGCGCGGGGCGGGCTGGGGCGGGGCGGGGCGGGGCGGGGCAGGCGGGGCGGGGCTGCTTCTCGCTTTTAAACCCTGCCGCGCGACCGCGAGAGAAGCAAGGTTGTCAGATGGATGGTCGGGAACCTTCCGCACAGACCCGACAGTGCACCCATCACAAGCACACTCTAGGAAGTGTGTAACCTGCCATGAGACACAGTATCGTTTTGCCGTACAGCGTACACGGTGGAACCTTCTTCCAGCTTTCCATAGGCAGCCATAATTTTCTTATGGAGAAAATACATTGGAACGTCTTGGTTTTTCCAAAACTGCTTGGAAACCTGGACGAAGTTTTTACAGTGTACTGTCAGGAAAAAAAACGCAGCGTGTTTTGTGCACGGCCCCTCGGCGAGGAGATGAGATCTGGACCGGACCGGGTCGGGTCGGGCCGGTCGCCTCCCCTCTAGATATGGGCCTCGCGGCCTCGTGGCCCCGGGGCGGGGCGGGGCGGGGCGGGGCGGGGCTGGCTCTGTTCCAGTGCGTAAGCATTCGCCTCGATAGAGCGATCGGCGCGATAGCGGTAGTGGTGGTGGTGGTGGGGGGGGGGGCGTGGTCCGCACCCAAGGGTAACTCAGAACGAGAGAGTCAAGTCCTTATTCTACCCGTTCGGTTCGGGACGGTCTGTTTCCTCGGATCCACAGGAAACCTGGTAATTTTCCAGTACTTTCCATAGGGAATGTGCAAAACTTCCTGGGAGTCTCAGGAAACAGATTTACCGTACTGTAAAAACCCCGAGAAAATTTTGGTGCGGTCCCCACAACCAAGAATTTCTCTGGGTATGGTAAGCCGCGCGGGTACGGGTTCTCCGCGCGAGAGAAACAACACGTAAAATTCTATTGACGCCATGAATAACTTCCTCATCTCCGTTTGGGTTCCCCCACTCCACTCCTGGGGCAGTGAATCAGTGCGCACTAACGACCCCACTATCTCCTCCCGCTCCTTGTGCTGCTTCTTCTGTTTCAATTTCACCTCATTTCCCTGCTGCCGCCTGCCGCCCTCGATTCTGTGGCCAGCTTCTTTTTCCCGCCGCGCGGCGTACGAGGCGCGCAGCGCGACAGAAAGAGAGAGAGAGAGAGAGAGAGAGAGAGAGGGAGAGGGAGAGGGAGAGAGAGAGAGAGAGAGAGAGAGAGAGAGAGAGTGGGTGAGAGAGAGAGAGAGAGAGAGAGCGAGAGAGGGAGAGGGAGGGAGAGAAAGAGAAAGCGCTGTGAAAACTGGTGGTGGAACCGTGCGGTACTGCGCCAAGTCCTCTTTAAACATTCCCGCGCTTTTGTTTTCCCTTTTTGCGTAAAGTAATTATATGCTTTGAGATTAACGCTCTTTCTCCTTGCATCTTTATTCCAACTTAATTACCGCCCGCGTGACATGGTCGCGGACTTGTGGCTCTGTTCTGTAACGGTCATGGCGTAGGGTGCGGGGTTAGGGCGGGGGGGGGGGGGGGAGGTTAGGTTCACAGATTGCGTAGATGGACCGCAAATCGCAGTGCCCGCCCCGCCGGCCAGGATTTGTGTCGGAATTAAGCTCCGCTGTGCGGCGGTGCGGTTCACTTCTCGGTAGAGGACCCGGTCCGGCGCAGGGCAGGGCAGGGCAAAGCGACTCGCTAAAATATCTCGCCATAACTATAACTTTGTTTAATTTTTCCCGGTTTAACGCCGGCGCAAAACTTTTTTGTGAGTGTGCGAGGTACCTGGTGCGAGGCTAGACGACCCCCCCTCTCTCCCCATGGTCGCTAGCTCCTCCTCCGCCGCGACGCTCTCAGCGCCGCCACAGGGGAAACGTATCAGAGTTTGCAACTCGAAACAAGTTTGCCGTCTGGAGTATATCTAAATCAAATTAGCGGCCAATGGCGTCAGCGGGCACGGCCGATAGCATGCACGGCGCCCGTGCACTGAGAACCCTAGTCTGTGGATTATTTGTGTTGCGATTTCAATTCACACCCTTCAACCACCTTCAACATTTGATGCTTTTAGAAATGTCACACAACTTTTGGTACGAGTCTACGAATGGAAATTCACACACCTCCAATCGTGCAGAATTCTCACTCCAATGTGTGGCGCGGCGCGGCTGCGGCGGAGGGCAGCGAATGGTCGCATCATCGCGATTTCTGGGAGGGCAAAAGAAAGTTGGAGAAATGGCACACAAAAAAGAAAGGATGAGAAAGTTTTGGGCGCATAATCAGACTGCAGATTTGTCGCAACTTTATTGCATCCCCCACGTCCTCTGCCCCTCTCTCCTGCTTACCGTGCGCACATTATTTTAGCAGTGTAGGGGAAGCGGCGCGGCACCTACCTCATTGTCCCTTTGAATCTGAATCCCAATCTGAGAGGGAAAAGGGGCGGAGGAGGGGGGGGGTGAGGAGAGAGGATGGGGGCGAGGAGAGAGGATGGGGGAGGGGGTCGTCTTTTAGTTCCGAGCAGCAGGCAGCAGCTGTTTGGTTAGGGGTCACCTTTTGGCGGCTTTCCACCGCTCGCCCCTTTCCGTCCCCAACCCCCTGCCCCATGCCTAACTGCCCCAATTATAAGACGACCCGCTGTCGCCGCTCAGCCGACAGCGGTGACCTGCCCTGCTCTGCCACGGGATTTGCTTAGGCGTTGTAAAGCCGAGGGCATTTGGACCGTTGTAATATTAATAAAGAATATAGGCGCGATTTTCTATACAATTGCACACCAGTCTGGGGACTGCAAATCCTTCACGAAAACAGACTTTCTTCTGCGTGTTCCGCATCTGGTCTGTCTTACGCCTATATATTACAAAATTAAAAAAAGAATGTGCTTTGATTTAAAGGAGTTTAATGTGCTCGCAAAATTTGTGACAGATGCTTTACTTAAGTACATATGTGAAATAATCCAATGTTGTGGTTATACACTTGTATTTCATAATCTCGAATGTGTTATCATAGATCTTTTGTTCTCTCGTTGCAGGGGCCTGTGAGGTTTTACGACAACGAAAGGAAAGCAAGCATACTTCTAAAGCAGTTTCAAGGTAAGAAACTTAAAATTAAAAAAATGAATAAAAATAATGTAGTGTAGTACAGTACTGCAGTTTAAAGTCTGTGACACTAATAGTAATGCAGGTAAAATTGCACGGTGAGAGGTTTCTTGAATTTCAAGACCCGGTTGTCTTGGATGCCATTGGCGTTCTCTATAATAAGATCCAAGACCGGGTCTTTACATTCAAGAAACATATTTTGCCGTATGTGAGACCCGTTTTTTCCTTCAGTTTAGAGAGTTTGGATAGTTCTCCTAGGTCTCACTGTTTTTTTTTTTTTTTTTTTGTTTATTTTGTTTGCCGTGTAGGCGGCGAGGAGATGAAGGTCGGCGAGTTCAACGGCGTGACGGAGCAGCTGGACCTGTCGCGGGGGCAGCCCGTGCTGTGGCAGGGCGGCCGCGGCCTGCCCCCCAAGGACCGCACCCTGCAGCAGATCCAGCACTCGCAGATCAACCTCACCGTCTACGTGCTGCTCGCGTCCTGCGCCTCCGTCGGCATGCTGCTCGGCTCCTTCTTCCTCATCGTCAACATCCGCTACCGGAACCAGAGGTCAGTCAGTCAGCACGTGACCACGATGTGGTCACGCAGGTTCGGTCCGAGGGGGAAACAACTTCGATATATTTTTGTACGCCTTCTAATTAAAGAAAAAAAAACACCTCAGAAAAATTCAGAAATTTAGAAAAAATCAGAAAAAATCAGGGAAAATCAAAGCGAAAATTGCAAAATTAAATCTACAAAAATTTTGGAAAAAAATAAGAAACTTCATAAAAATTTACATTTGTACACTGAAATTCAGATTTGTTTCCCCCTCGGTTCGATCGCAGCACGCCTGCGAGTTGCGCGAGCCATGTGAAGAAGACGAGAGAATGTTTTCGAAGGCCAATTACGCCGATCGACGGATATCGGCCCACGTCAGACCGCGGCAGTGCGCGGCCGCTTTCGCTCTTTTTTTTTCTTCTTTTTTTTTTTTATTTTTGTCTGCCGAGGCCTCTAGGCGGGGCGGCGGGCTGGGCCAAGGAAATGATGTGCCACGGAATGACTGACGGCACGGTTGATTCACAAAGCCAAACTTTTCCTCTTTTTTTTACGAGGGAGGGACAGAGAGAGAGAGAGAGAGAGAGAGAGAGAGAGAGAGAGAGAGGGAGAGAGAGAGAGGTGCGGGGCAACCAGCGCGCCACGCCTTGGCCGGTTTTCATTCCATAGTCAAGATTGGCTCGAGCAAAAGGATCCCTAACAAGTCGGAAGGAGGGGAGGAGAAAGGGAGGGGTAGATGGCTGGAGGGGTGCGGGAGGCGGGGGGGGGGGGGGGGGGGAATAAGTCCGCTCGCGCAGTACTACACTTGGCTTTCTTACAATGACTTTCATTCCCCGGCTGCAAATATTTGCGTGAGGCAGACGGGCGGCGGGTCCCGCCCTGCCTCACCACCCACGCTCCGCCCCGCCCCACCACGCCATGCCCCGCCACGGCCTGACTGCACCTGGTGATGTGTAACTAGACCGACGACGGTCGATTCGTTTCTTCCGGCTGCTGCGCACCCTCCACCACCGCGTGTTAGTTTTTTATAAGTTGTAGAAGGATCGCAAAGAACCCCAAGAACAAGAATGTCGCACACTTTAATGTGTGTGCATTTCCATTCCCACGGTTTTTCTTCTGAGATTCCCAGGAAGTTTTGCACATTTCAAGAAAAATTCCTGGGAAAGCTCCTAGGAGAGTTCCTGTGAATTTACCAGCTCTCCTGGGAGTCCCGGGACACAGATTTACTGTGTCGTCCGCTTGAACGGGTAAAGCTATTTAAAGTTATTTAAGGAATTTCACAAACGTGCGAATAGAAATTCAAACACCTGCGTGTGTGCGACACTCACTCACTTGGGTCTCCTGCGCAAGGAGGAAGTCGCGGGGCTGCATTCTGTTTTCAGAATTTTTTTTTGTAATGTTTCGCAGCGAAAGAGGGTGGTGGGACGGGGTCTGTTCCTCCCCTGGAGCGGGAACAGGCCAGGCGCCATTAGCGCTCAGACAAACCAGCAGAGCCCGGGGCGGGGCGGCGCCCGGCAGAGCCAGCAGCGTCTCCCGCTCTCCAGAGACAGACGACTGCATTTTATTATTCGATGTCGCTCCAGGGCGGAAGTGAACACTAGCAGGACAGGAAGTCAAGGGCGCACGGAGCAGGGGGGGGCGGGGCGGGGCGGGGCGTCCTGGCTGCTGAGTAGCGCCGCAGGTATTGTCAGCTTGTATAGGATTTTAGAAAGGGTCCCAAGGCAGAGGCCATGACTTGAAACTTTAAACAGGATGAGAGAGTGAGTGAGTGAGTGAGTGTGAGAGAGAGAGAGAGAGAGAGAGAGAGAGAGAGAGAGAGAGAGAGTGAGTGAGTGAGTGAGTGAGTAAGAGAGACAGACAGACAGACAGACAGACAGACAGACAGACAGACAGAGGAGAGAGAAGGGTAGGGAAGGGGAAAGAGTAAGAAACAGAGTAGTGGGTGACACGAACCGATTAAACGTAAACAATAAGCTGCTCAAAATTGAGCAAAACGTTGTTTATTATTATTTTTTTTTAATGTTTCTCTCGTTTACTTGTGTTCTGCTTCCATATTTAAATTTCCGTCTCTCTGCAAAATCCTGCACTGAATGTGCGCGGGGCGCCTACAGCCGTTTGGTCACCATTCCACATGCAGGGATACGAGCTAGCTGTATGCCCTGAATGGCGTGCCCAGGGCGGGGTGGGGCGGGCAGGGCGTTCCAAGTGCTTCTTTTATCCAGGCGCGCGGCCGCGTTACACAGTCTGACGGAGGGCGCTGCGTTTTGAAAATGGCGTTCTAAGTGTTGTGAGCACTGTGCGGCTTCCCCCCTAGGACCCCTGGGGCGTGGCGTGGCGGGGCGGGGCGGGGCGAGAGATGAAGACGCTTGTAGGAAGTTAGCAAGGCTACGCAGGTTCTTGATGACGTCCCTCCATCCCTCTCTCTCTCTCTCTCTCTCTCTCTCTCTCTCTCTCTCTCTCTCTCTCTCTCTCTCTCTCTCTCTCTCTCTCTCTCTCTCTCTCTCTCTCCCTCTCTCTCTCTCCTTCCCCTCTCTCTTTCTCTCTCTCTCTCTCTCTCTCTCTCTCTCTCTCTCTCTCTCTCTCTCTCTCTCTCTCTCTTCCATCGCTCTCCCTCTTCTCCCCTGGACGTAAATGAATGCGTTTTAGTGGCCGTTTACCGCGGCTACGTGTGCGTTAGACGCGCTGTACTCCGTCCGTACGCCCGGCCCCGATGCCGCCGCACTCGGATCGACTTTTCGACGATAAAGTGGAATCGGTTCTTAAGGAAATTGGATGCGTGCCGTCGGCCGCCTCGGAGGAGGACAAGGAGGAGGCGAGGGCGCAGCTGCACGGCAACCTGGACCTGGACGCCAGCCGAATGGCATCGTGCTCCTGGTAACGGCCCGCAACGGCGGGGCGGGGCGGGGCCGGGCGGGGCGGGGCTCGAACCCTCATCCCGCTGTTTCATATAGCCGCCTCGCACTGTCCTACTGACTGCCCTGCCAACGGGGCCGGGATATTGCGCACGAGTTCTGAGGGAAATAGTGGAGAGAGAGAGAGAGAGAGAGAGAGAGAGAGAGAGAGAGAGAGAGAGAGAGAGAGAGAGAGAGAGAGAGAAGGGGAAGGGGGGAGTGGTGAAAGGGTCGCTGGTACGTAATTTATGGATGACCCCGCGGAAGGCTTTTCGGCGGCGCTTCCGGTCTGGTCTGGTCTTGGCTGATGAATGAGCCGGAATGATGGCATTAGTGTAGTCTGCAGCTCGAGTGTGCAGCGGGGCGGGGCGGGGCGGGGCGGGGCGGGGCGGGGCGGGGCGGGGCGGGGCGGGGCCGGGCTGAGGAGGTGGCCTTAGGCGGGCGCGCCACGGCCACGGTCAGGTGGTGAATGCCAAGCAGGGTCAGTCAAGTGTCCGGTGCTGGTCCCGGTGCCGGTGCCGGTGCTGGTGCTATAGTGCTGTTGTTATTTCGCATCGAGATTGAAAGCACACTCCTTATAGCTTACGGTACGGTGAATATCACCGTATAAGCCTTGGTGAACCCTGCAGCACTGTAGCTTACGGTAAAGTTTCACCGTAAACTACGGCGAATGTCACGCGGTAGGCTACGGTGAAGCAGAGCGCATCGCTGTATAGCTTACAGTGACATTCACCGTAGCTTACGGTGAAAATTCACCGTAAGCTTTTATTAGTGCACAGTGTACCACTAATAAGCTTACCGGTGAAAATTCACCGTACCGTAAGCTATAGCTATACGCAGTGCTGCAGGCTACACTGTAGCCCACAGTGAAATTCGCCGTACGCTTTTTATCTCAGAGTATGTCTCTAAAACATCGGACTGTGAATGAGATCGCGTTTTCCCACTCAACTTTCAGAGACATTAACCGCGATTAAACGGCCCCCTAAACATAAGAAATTTAGTTAGCAAATATTTACCTGGTTTGTGGTGGTTGTCTGAAAAGTAACGAACACCCGCTCGGCCTGCTGCATCCGTATCTCTGTTCCCCCCAACCTGCCGGAGGTGGGAGTGAAGGGGGTACTGGTGAGAGGGGGGGGGGGATGCTGTGCTCTTGTTCTGACTCTCACCCCATCCCCCACCCCTAACCCCCCGCGGCCGGGACGGGCCTAAATGCGCGCAAACCCTAGGGAGTCATTAAGCACGTCACCAAGTTGGTTAATGGTGATAGTGGCGCGTCCGCAGGCCTGTGGGCGGGTGGGGACCCTCACAGGCCAGCAGGCCTGCTGCGAGCGAGAGGAGGCGAGGCCGCAGGAGGGCCTGCAGGAGGGCAGCAGGAGGGCAGCAGGAGAAAAGGCGGCAGGCAAATTGGAGGCGCGGTGCGGGGAGGGGAGGTCCCACTCTCAGACCATCATCGCTCGCATCACTCACAGGGGCTGGCGGCGCCGGCTTTGCTTGATTGGAAGTCACTCGGCTAAAAATCGTATCCGTATTTTGCGAAAACAAAATAGACATTGGGGTGTGACATAAACGAAAACGCATCCTAAAGTTTGGAAAGAATAGGGAAATTTGTACTGTACACTACGATAGTGCACTAATCTTTAGTATACCACTCTTATTTTTAGATACCTTTTTTAAACTACTGGAAACCAATTTTTTTTTATAAACAGTGAGGCATGTGCACCGGAGCCGACCGGATGCAGTGCAGTGCGGTGCCGCATTCGTCATGCCGGTGGCGCCACATGCGAGCCTGCAGCGCTGCTGCAGCCTGCTGTATAATATGATCCGCGATATTTATCGCAATTATAAAGCGTATTTCGCGCGCCGGGCGGATTACATACGAGGGCACTGTTAAATTTTAAGTCGTCACATTACGACAAAGTCAGTGCTAAATTTTACTTTTGAAAGGTTTGTCACGTGACAAATGGTTAGTCACAGTGTGACGAAAGATTCATGTCATGTGACGAAAAATTTATGTCATGTGACGAAAGATTCATTTCATGTGACAAAAAGTTCATGTCAAGTGACGAAATGTATGTCATGTGACGACTGTTTCATCACAGCTCTTGTGACGAAATATTTGTAGCAATATTTATCGTCACATGACAATTCGGTTTAACAGTGGGGTAGGGAGGTGGGAGGGATGGAGGGAGGGAGGGAGGGTAGCTCGGTGGGTGGGGAACGGGTAGAGGTTAGACAGGGGCTGCTGTTTGGGTGAGTTGGAAGGTTAGGTCGGGTAAGGGCGCAGCAGGGCGCAGGAGGGCGCAGGGTTGTTAAACGACAGGAGTTTCAGCTGGGATTGCGCCGCCGCTGCTGCTGCTGCTACTACTGGTTTTCGGTTGGGTTTGTGGAGGTTTCAAGTTGAGATTAAGGGGAGGGAAGGGAGCGGGGGTCGCCCTGCGAGCTGCGGGTGCAGGCAGCATGCCGCTGTAGGGACAAGATAGCGGGGACAGAGGGGGGGGGAGAGAGAGAGAGAGAGGGAGAGAGAGAGAGAGAGAGAGAGAGAGAGAGAGAGAGAGAGGGGGGGGGGGGGCAACCTTGGGAGCCAAGTAAGAGGTCGCATCCGCCTCCTCCCACCACCACTTAAATTTAACCATGATTCACGGGAATGATGTAAACTCTGTCTTGACATAAGTAAAAGTTTACATCAGGGTAGGTTAGGTTGACGCCGGGCCGGGGCGAGGCGAGAGGCGGGGCGCGTGGTGGGCGGGTGCGGCCCGACGGTGAAACAGGACCGGAGACGGAAACTCTATCTCCAGACCGGCGTCGTGCGCACTGTTTACCACCACCACCTTCCCACCGGCACCAGCCGGAGCGACACCGCCTACACCGCGCTTTAGAGAGAGAGAGAGGGAGAGAGAGGGAGAGAGAGAGAGAGGGGGAGGAGTGAGGAGAGTGAGTGAGTGAGGAGTGAGGAGTGAGTGAGTGAGTGAGTGAGTGAGAGAGTGAGTGAGAGAGAGAGTGAGAGTGAGTGAGAGAGAGAGTGAGTGAGAGAGAGGGAAAGGAGGAGAGAGAGGAGAGAGGGAGTGAGAGAAAGTGAGAGAGAGAGAGAGAGAGAGAGAGAGAGAGAGAGAGAGAGAGAGAGAGAGAGAGAGAGAGAGAGCGCTGGGGTGATGTGAGGGAGTCAAACCTAGACAGCCCTGTGGGCTTGGGCTGTGCGGTACGGGACGGCGAGTCCGCCGCGCAGAGCGTGTGTTAGGAATCGTCAGAACTTCTTTGCATAATGCAGCCCTTTAGGGACCCAGCTGAGCTGAGCTGCCGCTGGGCCGAGGCCCACTGCGAGTTTGTTGCTGACACACGCGGACAGGCAGGAGAGAACGCCCCCCCCGCCCCACCCCGCCCCGCCCCGCCCCGCCCCGACCCACGCTAACGCAAACTTTCCTTGCACCCCGGCCCGTAGGGTGGGCCTTGGCAGCCGGCCTTCTTGGTGTTCATGGCGGTGCGGTGCTTTGCGGAGGCTTCCTCTCTCCGCGACTCCCCTCCGTTTAAACACTTGCGTGAGGACACGGTCAAAAACTTTGAGGGACTCCCATGTAAGTTGAGGGAGGGAACCTACTTAGATTTTGAGGATGTCTCCTCAAAACTTAAGGGGAACTCCGACACTTTTGAGGATACTTCCTCAAAATCTGAGGTGGTTCCCTCATATTATGAAATTTTTTCAGTTTTCCCTAAAAAAAAAAGGGGGGGGAATTTTCCTCGAGTTTTGAGGTGGCATCCGCACTTTTGGCCGCGACTTTCGTCGTCCTTGTCTCACCAGTGCGCCTAGGCCTGGGCCTGGGCCTGGCCCTGCTGCTTAATCTGTACAGTGCGTGTCTCTCACTGACCCATCAGACCGGTGAGCAGGAGGGGGAGGGGGGGAGCGAGCTGCAGAACGAGGTCCATGTTGTTGGTCCGGGCCGGGCTCGGCTTCTGGAGTATAAACGCAGATTAGGAAGGATTACCTCGTCCCGGTGAGCGGACTCGCCCAGTGGATATTCAATAACCGTCGACCAACACATTTCCATTCACCCGCCCACTTTCTCTCTCTCTCTCTCTCTCTCCCTCTCTCTCCCTTCACCCTAGTTTTCCTCTTTCCTTTCTCCCTCCCTCCCTCATGCGCGCATACGACTCGCTCGTTCGTTTCAATTTCCAATACCCACAAGTGTCACACCTGTCTGCGCCATACTCAGTCTGCATGGGAATATGCCTCAATTCCTGAGTCCTTTCAATATCGCCCGCCCGCGCGAGGGGCTCGCGCGCACATCTGTGTGTGTGTTTGTGTGTGTGCTTCTTCCCATACTTCCTGAATAATCGGAAACTATTTACTATAAATATATTCCGCGAGACTATATTACACGAGGAGTCCCCCATGGTGGCCGCCCTGGCCCGGGCCGCCCTATCTCGTGTATTAGGGGCCGCATTCACTACACGCCCCGCCCCGCCACGCCCCGCCACGCCTCCCACCACCGGCACCATTTCATACGTACAATTTATCGCGCACGAATGACTTCGACACAGCAGTGCAGATGGGCGGCTCGGCGGTTGGCCGTGTGTGTGTGTGTGTGTGTGTGTGTGTGTGATAGAGAGACAGGGAGAGAGATAGGAGTGAGAGTGAGCGAGAGAACGAGAGGGGGAGGGGTGGGGGCTGGAGGTGTGAGGTGGGGGTGGACCTGCTTAACAATACGGCCCATAGTACCCTCACTACCCCCGCCCTTCCCTCCCCTCCCCCACTTCCCGGCGGTATAATTTATGAAGGTCCCTTTTCGCACCTTGCTGGGACCTGCCCCGCCCCGCCCCGCCCCGCCCCACCCCGCCCTGCCCCGCCCCGCCCGGGCCGGTGGCCGGTACTCATGATCGCTTGTCTCCTGTCTCTCTCGCCTCCGGGAGCACGCGCGCCCTGTCCTCATTCGTGATCTCTTATACCCTGCAAACATACACCAAGCCTTCCCCTTGACAAAGAAAATTATATTTAAAGAAAACAGAAATTCTAGAAAAAAATATAGTAATTGAGATTTTTTGCCATTCCTATTTCAAGAACATGGCTTTTCAGTGAGTAGGTTTCATTTTATGTAGCGTCCAGTTTATGCTGTTCTTCTTCATGTGCCCACATTTTACCCCACATATTTAATAATTTTATGGGCTGTTTTTAAATTAGAAATAACCATTAGTCTGTGTGTGCGTGTGTGCGTGCGAGTCCCGGGGGTGGGGCAGCAGCTACCGCACCGCGCCCCCGCTGCGCGCCGCAGCAGGTTTGCAAAACCCCAGTCAGTGGGAAGTGGTTCTATTATGTGCAGGACAGGCAAAGGCAAAGAAAGCAGTACATTTCATTCCCTTTTTTTCTCCTTCTCTTTTTTTCTCTCTTCCCCCGCCCCGCTCTTCTCTTCCACATCTCTCTTTATTCCTTCTTACCCTCGTACGTCTGTGCCTCGCCTTCCCATACCCATCCCAAACGCATGTCGTAATGGGCTCCGCTGCGGCGCGGGGGCGGCGCGGGGGCGGCGCGGGGGCGGCGCGGGGCGGCGGCCCTGTTCCTGCCCCTGTTGCGATGGCCGCCGCCGCCGCCCCTACTCTCCAAATTAGACCCCTAACGCGTCTTCCCGGCGGGGCTGGTGACTGCGGCGCCCTTTTCAGACCCCTCCCGCCCCCCTCCCGCCCCCTCCCGCCCCCTCCCGCCCCTCCCGCCCCCTCCCGCCCCCTCCCGCCCCTTCCCTTTAGTTGCGCCCTCCTCTTTTCAACTTTTCCCCTCCCGACCTCGGCCGCGCCTCCCGCCTTGTGGCTCAGCAGTGAGCGCCTGCGGGAGTGAGGGTAGGCAACCCGCCCGCCTGGGTGTCCGCCGCTCTGCCTACCCCGCTCTCCTCGGGCGCTCACACGCGCCATGGCGGCAAGAACTACCAATACTTTTTGGGAGGCTGTCGTCTGTTTCTGTGTGGTCTTATTGCTTTAGAGTGCTCAATCCCCGTTCTGGAATAGAATTACGTTTATAACGACGGTGGTTACAATTTTAAAGGAAAGCTAAGCGACAGAACCAAAAAAACTGAATGAAATCGGTTGGGATTTGAACCACTGCCCACCTAATGAGGGCAGACGAACCGAGGGCTTCATTCACCACCATGGGGTCGGGGTTCGTGGGTTGGGCACGGCCCCCCTCTCTCTCTCTCTCTCTCTCTCTCTCTCTCTCTCTCTCTCTCTCTCTCTGCTCTTTCCTGTTCCTCGTAGCTAATTCCGATGTGCTGTCGCTACGTTTGGTCTGCGAGCTGTCGCGACACTGCTGTCACCCAAACTTTTCCTCCAGCCACCACTACTACTTCGTACGACTGCCTCTGTTGTTTTTCCTGCTTGTTTCGTCGCTTTCGTCGGGGGATGATTCTTACGCCACACACACACACACGCTCACACATTTTCCGACGCCAATCCAAACTTTATGAAAACTTGAATGTTTGTCGTATGCTGGCACTTGTTTGTCGGCAAGTGTCCCCAACCACCCCTCCCCCACCCCACTGTACGCTTTCATTAGTGCATGTCTTGTGACCTAGATTTACTCGCAGGTGGAGTCCTCCTCGAATATACACAGTACACAGTTCGAAGAGGGAATGAATGTATATTTAATTTTCGATACTATTCGATGTGGTCGATATTTAGTGACGTTCGATAATATTTTTTCACGTTCACGAAGGTACTATAAATGGCAGAGCTGCCGATTCCTTGTCAACGATGCTTTCCAATGTTTTAACAGTGTGGAGCCCCTTGCTTTACCCTTCCTTTGACTTTTTCACACCGCCTCCCGCGAGAAGGAAGCACCCCCGGAATAGCGGTCACCGCTCGCGTTGAGTAATAGTGGGGCAGTCGTGCGCTTTTCTTGGAGAGAGAGAGAGAGAGAGAGAGAGAGAGAGAGAGAGAGAGAGAGAGAGAGAGAGAGAGAGAGGGGGGGGGGGGGATGGGGTCGTCACCGTCCGTTCCGTCCAGACTGATGGGGCTCCGGCGGCCCGGCCTGGCCGGAAGTGTATTGGAGGCCGATCCCTCCTCACAGGCCGGCCAACTTTACCGGAGGGGACTGCGTGCCGCCCGCCCGCCCCGCCCCGCCGCGCCCCGCCCCGCCCCGCCCCGCCCCGCCCCCTGTGGCACCAGGTTCCTCTGGGAGACGGTTGGGTTGGGGTTCTGCAGACCCGGATAGCCCGCCACGCCGCCGCCGCTTTGCAGTTTCGGTTTCACAATTCTATCCTCACGGGAGGCGTCTTTGACGCGGCCTGCCTCAGCTGGAGGGGGGCCTTGACTCGACCTTACCCCCATCCGTTCTCTCATTCACCCCCCCTCCTCCCCACGCCCGCCCTAAATAGTGTTTTCAGCCGCCGTTTGCGTGGAATGACTGTGTAGTTTTCGCCGTCGGTGTTGGGTCGCCGCCGTCCTTGACGGCTAAAATGGCCTTTTTTGAAAGCCGAAAGAAGGTGCTGGGTTAGGGGTGGTTGGCATTACTGAAAGACGAGGGGTGCCGGGGGAGGGGGGGGGGGCAGGGCTGAGACAGGAAAAAACGGAAGAAGGAAACTGTGGCGGCGAGTAACTGGTGACTGGGTCCAGGCACGCCCCCTCCAACCCCGCCTCGCCGCCGCTGCGATGTTCCCTTTTTGCGCCCTTCAATGGGAGCCTTCGAGTGGAAGAAGTCGCCGGCCAGGCCAGGCCAGGCCCGGTCCACGGATGTAGCCCCCGGGGGGGGGGGCAAAATGCGCGCCATACAACTTTTCGAACATTTTTGTAGCACGACGCTCGGCATGCCCTGATAAAAATGAAAAGTTGTCGAAACCAACGTATGGCGGCCAGCTGAGGGACAACCTTGACATCCCGACCGTGTGACAAGCAGTTTTATGGTCGTGATCTCGAAATATCGGTGGTCGCCGCCGCGCCCTCGCTGCCGAAACCATTACTGTTATGGTTGGTTCTGAACCACTTTTCTGGTCGTGTATTTATGATGACGCTACGATACGTCACTGTTTGTCGTCGTCAGTACACTGTCGGCGATAAATTAAAATGTCTCCGCGGGGCAGGCCGTCGTTTCCGCCGGGCCCGCGCAGATTTATTCCAAATGGCACTTTGATTGCGGCGCCGTGCCGCGGGACAAACTACACTGTCGCGCAAACGATCTAGATTCCTGTAAAATTGATGACGCGAGACGCTGCTACCGCCCCTTACAAACAGAAAGAAAGTGCAAATTTTCTACTCTTTTCACTGAGATAGCCTGTGTTTCTGAAAGTTTTCTGCTCTTTAGTGCCAAGGAGAAGCACTTTTTATGGAAACTTTTTACGGGACTCTCCGTACCTAAACAGGTACGGAAGCGGCCGTAATTTACAACTACGGTTTTTGCAGTATTTTGGAGGTACGGACTACTCCGTAAAAAAAAAATACTACGGTGCTCTCCGTAACCATTTCCGCGAAATTCTACACCGTGAAAAATACTTGTAAAGGTTACAGGAAAATTTTCCATGATAAATGTTGTAAAATTACAACTTGAAATTGTAAAATTGCAAGTACTTTGTATAGACTTAGAATTCATTGACGAGCAGGAATCGGCGGTCTTAAATTTACAACATATTTTTAAAATCGTGATTACAAAATATGTTGTAAATTTACGAGGATATTTTTCACCGTGTACGGAATTTTATACAGTGTTTCTGTTGTTTGTGTGTGTTCAGGTACATCAAGATGTCGTCGCCGCACCTCAACAACCTCATCATCGTGGGCTGCCTGCTGACGTACTCGTCCGTCATCTTCCTGGGGCTGGACTCGCAGCTCACCAGCATCGAGACGTTCCCCTACATCTGCACGGCGCGCGCCTGGCTGCTCATGGCCGGCTTCTCGCTCGCCTTCGGCGCCATGTTCTCCAAGACGTGGCGGGTGCACTCCATCTTCACGGACGTCAAGCTCAATAAGAAGGTGGGTCGCAGGGGGTGTTCGGCCCGCTACCGCACCGACACCGACAGGGGCACGCGGTTCGAATCCTCACGTCGCGAATTTTATTTTCAAAACCCGAGATCTGTAAGCTTACGACCTTTACACACTTGGGTTTCCAAGGTATTCGTTGACTCATCACTATGATAAATATCCTCGTAGATTTACGATGTACTTATTTTGTAAATTACGACTTACGAAATATGTTGTAAAAATTCAAAAAACCCAATCTTGTTCGTGACTGAATTTCAAGTCGATACGTATAGTGCTTGTAATATTACGATTTCTGATTGTTTTCTTACAACTGCACTTCGTGGAAAATTTTCCCGTAAACCTAGAACTATTTCTCACAGTGATTCTGTTGGCCAACAGATCAGTCAAACATTTGGTGACCCATACAAATTTTAAATGGTTGAAAAAACACTAAATGATCTAATTTGCGTGGGTGCACAGTTAAACACTTTTAAATACATTGTCGCTTCGGGGTTTTTCCCCTTCCTTAATTTTTGTGTAAACGGTGGCGCTGGCGACGCAGCCGCCCATTACTTCCATCGGGCGACGCCAGCATTTCATAATCATCGCAATAATCATAATAATAAAAAATAAAAATGAAATAAAAAAGGGGGAGGGAAGTAGTGGCGGAGATAATAGCCGTGCCGGTCTTTATCTCCTCTGGTGGCGCGCGCTGTGCGTGGACGTAAGCTCCGTTAAAAAACAATCGGGAGGCATGTGTGTGTGTGTGTGTGCGCGCACGCGGGCGCCCAGGGACGGGTAGACAGTAGAGCGCCGCGTTTTAGCTTTGGACCTGAGCTGTGTTGGTACTACCACGCCCCGCCCCGCCCCGCCCCGCCCCGCCCCGCGCTCCACTCGACGCTGTCTGGACCGCTGCCAGGCGGGGCTCACATGTAGCAGCCAGTATTTCAACATAACAGTAGCTGGCTCGGGAGATTGGGGGGGGGGGGGTTAAGGGGTCAGTTACTGTGTGTGGCAGTTCCAGATGTCGGTTTCGTATACCTCATCGGGGTTCTGTTCGCAAGAAAAATATATCGCCGAGATTCGAAAATGCTGCACACAGTGTTGCACACCTTTTTGATGCTAGGTTAAAAAAAGGCGTACGGGCATCTGAAAATTGTTCAACACTATTTAGTACTAGTTTAGCTCAAACCACAACCAAATTTAAAAAACAAAGCAGTTTTCTTTTCCTCGTTATATTTCCTGACGCGACTCATGACCCGTGTTGGAAGCAGGCAGAAACAGGCAGGAGCCGCCAGACGAGAACAACAGCAAAATCGGAAAATTATCCAATGCCGCGCAGAGAGAGAGAGAGAGAGAGAGAGAGAGAGAGAGAGAGAGAGAGAGAGAGAGAGAGAGAGAGGGCGTGGGCGGGGCTGCTGGCGGGGTGAGCCGCGCGGCGACTTGGACTGGACTGGAAATTCACTTCCGGTCGGTCCAGGGCAGAGCGCGGCCCAGCCCCAATCCCATAAAATACTAGTGGGCCTTGTCGCCCCCGGCAGCGAGAGAGAGGGAGGGAGAGAGAGAGAGAGAGAGGGACAGGGTGGGGGGAGCGAGGGAGAGGTGTGGGGGGGAGAGGAGAAGAAAGCATTTGAATCGCTTCTGTCTGGCGGCGGTCCAGGGTCCCCTTGACCTACATATATACATATACGCTGCCGGTCGCGCAAACCAAAACCTTCATGCATTTCGTTGCATGAAAATAAGTCAATTTCATCAAGCGTTAATCCTCGTTTTGTTTTTTTTTCTGCAAACAGAAACAGAGTTTTCGCCGTGATTTGACACCGCTCCTTAAGTCCCGCGGGCGAGGAGGTCGTTTGCGGTGTTAGGGGCTGTTTGTTACTCCACATATACCTTCATGCGATGTAGCGCAGCGTGGGGGTGCCGGTGTGGGGCAGGGCAGGGCAGGGCAGGGCGGGGCAGGGCAGGGCAGGGCAGGGCGGGGCGGGGGGCAGTTTGAAAAGTGATTTCAAGAAGCTAATGATGGGCTTCCGGTCGTAAAGGTGGTGGGGGGCTCTCGTGCTCCCGGCACCGGCCCTACCCGCCCATCAGCACTGGGCTTTTGGAGATGG
>CM066259.1:9116596-9201596 GCA_033675135.1 Frankliniella intonsa | reverse complement strand
GAGAGAGAGGGAGGGTGAGAGGGAGGGAGAAAGGGAGGGAGAGGGAGGCCGGACGGTGGCGTACGGGACGAGGGGACGAGGAGGGCTCAGGGTTGGGGTCATGCGAAATTTTAATGAACACGCGGTAACTTCCTGCGGGCCGGGCCGGGCCCGCCCCGCCCCGCCCCGGCCCGCCCGGCCCGCCCGCCCCGCCCCGCCCCGCCGCAAGGATAACGCGGCGTCGAGCTTGACGGGGACGATGACGCCGCCGATGGTCCTGATTAGAGTACGGGGGGCTGGCGGGGCGGGGCGGGGTGGAGGAGGTGACGGGAAAAGGCTTATTGTGCCCCCGTGTGTCCCCTCTGCCCCGCGCGCGCGGTCCAAGCTGCGGCCGCGCTGTGCGGCATGCTGTGGCGGGGCGGGGTGGGGGGTGGGGTGGGGGGTGGGGGGGGGGGTCTGACGTGGGGTATGTTCGTACGGAACCAAGCCCGGTCCCTTCCCTGTGATAAAGCGGCGGGGTGGTGAGATAGAGGGCCCCTCCCTCCCCCTACCCGCCGCGCCCCACCCCGCACCCTGGACCTGGCAATGTCACGGCTCACTGTACCTCGGCCGCAGTAAACTACAAAGTGCTGCCTAGGCTCGCCTGGCCCGGCCCCGGCCCCGGCCCCGGCCCCGGCCCCGGCCCCGGCCTCGGACTTGGTCGTGCTGTTGGTGGTTGCGGTAGGGGCTGCGCCCACCAGCAGCGCCACAACCGGCGCCACTCAGCACTGCCGCCGCCACCGCCGCTGCTGCTGCTGCTGTTTCATGCCATCAAGGTGGCGGGGGCGTGGCCGAGGTGGGGAGCGGGCGGGGCGGGGCGGGGCGGGGCGGGGCGGGGCGGGGCGGGGCTCCGTTCATTATCAGCCCAGGTGCATGCCCGCCGTTTATATGAAGCTGTGGGGCGGGGCGGGCAAGGGTGACTGCTTCCCGCCCCGCCCCGCCCCGCCCCGCCCCGCCTGCACGCTCCAGTTCGGACCGCCCCCACCCCACCCCCGGCCTGAGCGCCCCAGAAGGGGGCGTCGTCATCCGGTTTAGAGCCGCTCAGAAGACGCTCGACCCGGCCGGCCCGGCCCTTCTGCCCTGTCCCTCCGTGACGGCCCTAAGAAGCGGCAGATCTTAGTGGGGCGGGGCCGTCCGGGCCGGGGCGGGGCGGGGCGGGGCGGGGCGGGGCGGGGCGGGGGGGGGCGGGGCGGGGCGGGGCGCTGCAATAATTACCGCGCTCCGCTCAGCCGCTCTACTCCGGCCCTGCTGACGCCGCGCGGGGTAGCGACGCGACGGGGGGGTAATGCTATTGCACAGGCGGGCTTGTGGGGCTCTTTGCCTCACTTTGCCGGCAGCCCTGGCGCGCCGTGGCGTGGGCTCGTGAGGTTCTGTCGCACTGCGAGCGGGAGGGCGCCTAGTAGGTAGGCAACATGGCGGTGAGTGTTGCATCTCTGTCTGGCGGCTGGCCTACCCTGCGCTCAGCAGGGGTTCCGCTGCGGGGCCGGCGGGCAAGGCGACTGCTCCTCCACTCTGGTCAGAAAGGGGTGGGGAGGGGGAGGGGGGGAGGGGGCGGGCGTGGAGAGCTGGTGGCAGTCGTTGAGGGAGCCTATACTCTGGCCCGGGTTGGGCCCGGGTCTTCCCTTTCCTTCCCTTCCTCCACGACTCCACTTCACTGGCGTGTGTTCGCCGTAGCCCTGCCCCTTCAAACTCCCGCCCGCCCCCTCCCCCTCCCCTGGTCTTACTCCTACCCTCTTCGGCCCGTTTCAACAATTCCCCCACCGCACCCCCACCCCCACCCCTTTGCCCCCTCCACTCCCTTCCAGGCACTAAAAGTCTGCGAAGCCAACATGTATTAGACATCGCCCGGGAGATATGAGCACCCCCTCCCCCTGTCGCTTCTCAACCCCCATCACCTCAGAGACCCTCCCCCTCCCCCGCCCCCTCACCGGCCCCTGCAGGCACTCCCATCAGCCCAAGTGTTGCCAGACGCGACGCGCGGTCCCCGCGGGAGTGAGAAGAAAAACTTGGAGATTCCCCGCCCCGCCCCGCTCTGAGCTGAGAAAGAGATATTTTTTATTACGTTTTTTGGAGGCGTTTTGTTTGAGGGTGAGGAGGAGGATGGTCAAAGTGTTAAAGTGAGAAAACGCGTTTATAAAATTCTGATAAGCCAAATACGTCTTCAAATTATTATTTATTATTTATTGCAATTGTAACTCCTGGACACGACTGCAGCAGTGCGACGATTGTCCCCCTCCAAGTACGTCCAGCTTCTCGTGGGTAGGGGCGGCACCGCGCCGGCCGCACCGGCTGGCCTGGCCTGGGCCGTGCCCGGCTGGGGACAGGCCATGGGGAGCGAAGCTTCTTCTCTCCTGAGTGGATGTCCATGTTCCAGGACCCAAGTCACTTAAGTGCCGAGTCGTACTGACCCCTCCACCCCCACCCCTCGCCCAGTCCATCTGTGATCCCCCCCCTCCCTCCCCTCCTCGTTCCACCCCTTTTCATCATTCTCCAGGGCGCCCCTCCCCCCCCCCCCCAACCGATCCGCGTGCATGCCAGCTTTTACACGGGCCGTCAGTACGTCACATCACTTACAGGGCGGGTCCTTGGGGCTCTGAGACCGGGGCCGGCGCCGGGGCCAGCCGGGGTGACGTGGGGTGGGGTGAAATGGGGTAGGTTCTTCCCCACTCCCCACCAGCCACTCCCCATCCTCTTCCCTCTCTCCCAGTCGATGACTCGCACAGTTGCCCAGTACCGATCTCCACACGCGCCTTCTTTTAGAAAACGCCTGTTACATTTTTCTTCCCCCCCCCCCTTCTCTCTCTCTCTCTCTCTCTCTCTCTCTCTCTCTCTCTCTCTCTCTCTCTCTCTCAGATACAACTCTTAAAATAAATTTCAATTTCAATAAATAAATTTCAATTTCAATTTCAGATCTTCGGCGCGTTCCTGGCGTGGGAGACGAGGCACGTCAGCATCCCGGCGCTCAACGACTCCAAGTACGTCGGCATGTCGGTGTACAACGTGGTCATCATGTGCGTGATGGGCGCCGCCATCTCGTTCGTGCTGTCGGACAAGCAGGAGGCGTCCTTCATCATCATCTCCTCCTTCATCCTCTTCTGCACCACGGCCACCCTCTGCCTCGTGTTCGTGCCCAAGGTGAGCAAGTCCACTCCACGCCACGATCCGAGGGCGAGGCTCCTTCACTAGAAATTCAAGCGTACCGGGCGTTTCTTAAAAGGCGCAGGTGCGAGCGGGTTTGCCTACACGATCTCCCCGTAAGGCGCCATTAGCCCCTTGGGTAGGCAAACCCGCCCGCACCTGCGTCTTTTATGAAACGCCCGGTACACTGAGTTTTCTTCTTTTTCGTAATTTTTCTTCCTTTCCAGAGTGATTTCCACTATTGTTTCTTATTTTGTTCTTGATTTTTTTTTTCCTTGTTATTTTCCTGATTTTTTATTTTTTTTTTATTTTTTACTGATTTTTTAAAGGGGGACACTGGTTTTTATGAGTGAAGGACCCCCCCTCCTCGTGCTGATCCGCTGATCCGCCTCCTTTCCCCTCCCTGCAGATCGTGGAGCTGCGGCGCAACCCGCAGGGCGCCATCGACAAGAGGATGATCCGGGCGACGCTGCGGCCCATGTCCAAGCGCAGGGACTCGACCAGCAGCGAGATGGAGGGGCGGATCCGCGAGGCCAAGGCGCTCAACGCCAAGAACAGGAAGCTGCTGCTGGACCGCGAGAGCGAGTACCAGGTGGGCCCCGCGCCGCGCCGCGCCAGGGTGTGACCACCATGTGGACACGCCCACATCACACTAACGCACCAACTTGAAAAGAAATGTTTGTTCACGAAAACTCAACGCAATACGCAAACCTTTGCTCGCAGATGCTGGTGAGGCGAGTCGGGATGGACGGGCAGACTGTAATAGAAGGCGAACCTATGGACAGGTTGGCCGTGCCAAAAACTGAAACCCTTATTAGAAGAGAAGGTAAGGTTTTCCTTCTAATTTTTTTTCAATCTCATTTCCCTTTTTTTTCAGCTTTTTCGAGTGTGAACACACACCTCACCTCGCTCTTCCTTCTATTTTCAGGAGTGCTGGGTGCGCCTTCGGCCACCGAAACGACTGATATCAGCTCCATCAACTCTTCGGCGGAGACCGAGTACGTCAGCCTGGGGGCGGAGACCCCCGGCCAGAGGTGCGCCCGGCCCTGCCCTGCCGACCCCGCCAACCACCCCCCACCCCTCCCCCTTTTTTTACCCTTTTCCTGCGCGTGCTGTGTTTGTGTGTGTGTTTTGTGTGTTTTGTGTTTGTGTGTTCAAAAGTAATCACCATGGTGGCAAACATCATTTTTCACTACAAAACTGCTGCTTCAACTCGAGCTGTCACCTGAGCACTCGGAACCGGCAGAGATACCACGCACACTTAACTTTTTTACAACAAGACCTCTGTAAAGAGAAGGAAATCGTCATTTCCATTTGACTTAAACTCGCAGTCACTTGATGTCACAAACCCTCTGATCTTATAGGTTGCGATAGGTTTGGCGGCCGGCGCGGCGGGCCGGACACGTACAGTATGCCGGGGGTTCTTGTTCCTTTGCATGGTAGATTATTTTGACACATATTGGAGATGACCGAAACAGGACTCTCGCTGAATAACAGCTACTCCTCGTGTAACTAGAACTATTGACCGCCTTAAAAATGCTGCGAGATGTTGGATATTTTAATAGAACGAATACCGTAGTTTTTTTAAAGCTTAGGATTTTTGATTTGAGGAGAGTATTTTGGTTACCGGATATTTTGTTTTGTGCAAGCTTCTCTGCATGATTCTTTCTTACGACTCAGGACCACGACACACTGAAGGGCTTGAGCCTCTACTTCTGTTAAACATTTGGGTCTACCAACGTCCCCAAAATACCAAAGTATTCACATGCTAAAACTGCTTTTCTATTCTAAAAATTAACTGCTTTTTGCTTCAAAGTTCTGCAGAAAATCTAATATTATAAAACACGATTTGGTTTTGTCTTGTTATTAATGAGTGAAGTAGTAAAACAATCCCGCTAATGTGTAACTAAAATGTATTCACTTCAGTTGATGCTCTTAACTCATTTCCAAGCTTATATTATTAAATACGAGTCAGGCGCCTACACAACCACTTGGTAGCTTGAGAAATTACATTCGGTAAATTATTTGTCATTGGGAAACATATTCTATACCGTTTTCACTAAAGACCATGGCTGTTTCAGAGGAGTAGTTTTTTTTGTAAATACGTTTTACCTAGTGCATGCTAAGCAAGACTCGATAAAACCTTTTTCCCTTTTAACGATTATACATGTAACATAAATCAATGAGCTGTATGCAGTTCCCTTTGTTAAACATAGTACTATACCATATGGCTTTCCTACCTGTATCCAAAAGTTAGCTCTTGAAATTTTCGCATTTGAGTACTCAAAGTCAACTTCATAGCTATCGTAATAATTGTGACGTTATTTAAATATGTTGTTTCGGGGCTTGACATCTGATGGGCGCTTCTGATATTTTCAGCCGAAAGAGATCCTTGGTGGTGGCAGCTAAGATCGCGGAGGAGAGCCGGCGGGGGTCGATAGCCGCCATAGCAGAGCAGACTCCGAGCAGACGGCCGTCCGCCCACGACGCATCGGGGGGCCTCTACGTGCGGGAGGTACAGTGGAACTACTTCATTGTAAATACACTGGAAATCAAAGTGCACGAATGTCGCTCACTTGTAGGGGAGCGAACAACCATTCACTCACTTGTAGGTGAGCGAACAACCATTCACTCACTTGTAGGTGAGCGAATAACCATTCACTCACTTGTAGGTGAGCAAATAACTATTCGGTCACTTGTAGGTGCAAGTGAGTGAATGGTTATTCGCTCACCTACAAGTGAGTGAATTTATGTGCTCACCAACAAGTGAGTGAATTTATTTGCTCACCTACAAGTGAATGAATTTATTTGCTCACCTACAAGTGAATGGATTTATTTGCTACCTACAAGTGAGCGACACTCGTACACTTGGATTTCCAGTGAACCAGGTGTTTCTTTGAATGCGTAACAGTGTTGCGGGTTTGCCTATTCGCCCGTAAGGCGCCATGGCCCCTGCAGCGCTGGCGAGTATGCAGTCCCGCAACCCTGTTACGCATTCAAAGAAACGGCCGGTACACTACACACCGGAGACCCAAGTGTAGGAATTCCCCGCACTTTTCGCTGTATGTGCGCCCCGTGTTAACACCAGCCTGCCTCCCCCGTGCAGGCCAGCCGCGACTCGGAGCCCCGGGAGGACGACGACGGAGCGGGCAGGTACCCGCCGTCGTCGCCGCCCTCGTCCGCGCCGACCAGCGGCGGCGGCGCGCAGCTCTCCAAGGTCGTGTCGTTCAGCGACGTGACGGACACGCCGTACGACGACGCCGACTACGACGACGAGGACGAGGACGACGACGAGGAGGCGACGACGCCGCGGCACCGGCCGCACCACCACCGCGGCCACCGCCACTCGGCGGCGGCGGCGTCCACGTCGCCGGGCTCGGGCGGCGCGGCGGCCGTGCGGCGCAGGAGCTCCGTCAAGAGCTCGAGCGAGAGCGGTAGTGCGGGCGGGGCCGGGGGCGGGGCCGGGGGCGGCGGGGGCGGGCAGTGCGCCAAGCGCAGGACTAGTGTGCCGGCCGCCATGATGCGGGTGGGCGAGTCGCACACGCTGGGCAGGCGCAGCCCCAGGAACCCGCAGTTCGTGCACCAGGACGAGCTGTGGCTGTCGCAGCGCCCGTCCAGGAACACGTCGCCCAGCGGCTCGAGCACGCCGCCGGCCAGCGCGCCCCACGGCCGCGGCGGCTCGCCGCACGCCTCCAGCCCCTACCTGCTCAACGGCGGCGACGAGGACGAGCGGGACCTCTGCGACCGCGACCGGGGCACCGCCCTGCACTACCTCAGCAACAACTCGTCCACGCCCAGCGTGCCGGCCGCCGTCCTGGCGGAGCGCGAGCGAGACCGCGTATACGGTGAGTCGGAGTACCGGGTGTCAGTGTTGCCAGAAAAGTAGGCAATAAGTCACCCAAACACGGTGGAGTAAAGAGGCCTGCCTACTAGGCCGCACCCTAGCACAGGTGCGCATGTGTTGCTTAGTAGGCAGACGCAGATTCAGCCCGCTTTACTCCTTGCTGCCTACTTTTCTAGACGGGTGTCCCTTTGGATACGTAATAGTGTTGCGGGTTTGCTTATCACGTTCGGCCGTAAGGCACCGGCGCCATGGCCCCTGCAGCGCTGTATGCAATCCCGCAACACTGTTTCGCATTCAAAGAGACACCCGGTACACTGAGAAGTCAGCTGTGTGCGTGTCGCACACATCACACAGGAGCATCCCCGGCTACTTCCGCTGACCGGTAACACTTGCCCTGTTCTTGTCCTGTTCCAGACTACGGCTCCGAGCGGGGCTCGGACCGGGGGTCGGAGCGCGGGTCGGACCGCGGCTCCTCCGGTGGGCTGATCCAGCGGGCCGCGTCGGAGCGCGTCCGCGAGAAGTGCTGCCACCACGGCGGCGGCTCGTCGGCGCCCCACCACCACCACTACCCGGCGGGGGCGGGCGCCTCGCAGCCCAACCACCACCACCACCATCACCACCACCACCACTCGCACCACCACCACTCGCGGGGGCGGGCGAGCACGGGCGGCTCCGCCGAGGACACGACCTCGGTGGCGGTGGTGGGCGCGGGGGCGGCGGCGGGGGCGGGTCCCGGGGACCGGTGCAGCAGGCACTACCGGCCCGCGCTGCAGCAGCAGTCGTCGCTCGGGCACGTCCAGAGCACGCCGGACGTGGCGCGGCCGTACGCGCACCACCACCACCGCGACCACCACCACCACCGCCAGGGCGCCGGCGGCGGCATGAACTCGGCCGTGTCCGAGGGCGAGCTCCTGGACCTCGCCATCCTCCCCATCTTCCAAAAACTGCTGACGGAGCGGCACAAGTCGCGGTCGGGCTACGGCGCGTCCGTCGCGAGCTGCCCCAACATCTCCATCAAGTGCGACATCGTCGAGTACTTGTGACAAGCCTCGCGGTGGCTGCGTGTGCCTTTGGACCTCTTTCACTGAATTTAATTGTTACGGTTATTGCAGAGTGTTGTTGTACTCGATGTCAATTTGTTTGTGTTTTATGTTCCGACTTTGTTTTCTCTACTAAAGTTACGGTGTTGTGAATGGTGAGTGGTTGTCGGTGCGCGCCTGCGGTAGCATGGGGGTTTTGGGGGTTTGAGTGTGTGAGTGCGAAAGAGTTAACCCAGGCCGGTCCGGTTAGAGAATGTATGAATTGTTGGATTACTATCACTCCTTTTTTTTCTCTGGGCCTAGATCGACTATTTATGGTTTGTCTATGACTCTAAAGTCCCTCTCATTATTTTTTCTTCCCCTTGTCCCCTCACCCTATATTACCCTTTCTATATTCCCTCTGTTTTCCATGTCTAATTGTTGTTGTTATTTGTTACTTGTTGTACCAGAGTTTGTTTCTTTTTTTCCCTTTTTTCAAGATAAAAAGTGTGACGTATGCAGCCTAAAGTGTTCAAAACACATTGACATTTTTTTTAAACTGTAGAATTTTGATTTAATTTTATCTTTGTGTAATGGCAAGTATTTTCTAACCGCGGCAGTTCCCTGATTTTTTAAAAAAATGCAAAATGTTCCTTAAAAGTCTGATGAACTCTTTTAATTCTGCGATAAAGTTTTCCAATGCCAAGAAGTTTCTCCCTTTTCCTCAGAGAATAGCAAGACTTGCTGCAGTTCCAACAATGTAAAAATTTGACGTGATGAATGTATAACTTGTGTTAAAGAATCTTCCCTTCCAGTATTGTTTGTGAACTTACCAGCTTTTGTCTTCAGAGGGTTCTTCTCCCTTCAGACACATTTATCAACTAGTGATCATTAAGCAATCAGTGGTTTTACAAGTGTGAACAAACCGATTTGATATAATTTTACAAAATGTATTTGCCTGAAACCACAGTCCTCAGACTGCGAATGCTACAGACAATTTTGATTCAAAATTCTCCTGAATGAAAATACAGTAATCTCACTAAAATATTTGTGCCAAGATATGTACAGTTCATGGCAGTCAGTATGGGTTTTCATTCCAAAACATTTCCTCCAGAATCCCACTAATATTTTTCCAACTTTAGAGTGTGAAGTCAAATACATCACTTTTTCACAGTAAGAAATAAATGTGTAATGTAAATTTATGCTGACATTAATCTGAAAATTGTATTTGCAAATCAACTTGGTTTTAAAGGGAAATAATTTTTGAAGAGGTTCTAGTTTTCCCACTAAAAAATCTTGGCAAAATTTCTTTGTTTGTAAGCTTTTGTCAATGACTTGTGTAAATCATTCTCTGTTCATAAATTTTAGACATAGGTCTCAAGACTGTTAAAGGTGTGGATAAGAATCTATGATCCCAACACATGCAATAAAGCATTTTTGTACAACCAATAAATAGAGCTCTCATATTCTGATAGCGACGCATTGTTTGTTTTCTGAATGCTTTCTTAATAGTGTCCCCATCTCTATAACTGTCAGATTTAATGAACTGGTGAAATATATTGTGCAAAGTGTCATATAGCAGATATAGAGTGTGGATTTTCTAAAATCAGAAAATTTTAAGGAAGCCATTAAATATGTAATTCCCTGTTTAGTCGTACATATTTGTGTCACTCAGTTCTTCAGTAAAAGCAGTGCAGTAGAATGGCTTACAAATACCGACAAACCATTACTATATGCCCAGTGAGTGGCAAACGACTGTTGCAAGTATGTTTCTTTTTTTTAAATATTGACCTTGTCCATAGTACATGTATCTGCTGATATACCGTCTACTACCTTTCTTTCCTTTAAAACTATGTTTCTGCATCTGTCTTGCTCATTTTATTATTGCATGTCTCCAATAATGTACTGTGTCTAAATTAATTGTTTTATACTTAGACTTCTCAACTATGAAGGTGGTGGAACTAACTGCTCAGTAAATCAATTGTGAGGCCTGTCTCTCATCCCAGAAGGTGAGAAACATTTTATTACAATTAGTTATATTAGACTGTACATACATGAAAGAAAGTTGTTGTTAAAGATAGTTGTTAATGAATAGTGTTATCAGAAGTGAAAACAGCAGCCGAAGGAGGATACAGAAATGTACAGGTTGTCCCTTTCCAATAATAAAACATCAGAGTGGATTTGTTGACGAGTGAATTTAATCATCCTGTCTTGTGCAGTGGTCTCTCACACATTAGTTTCGATACTCCCTTTCCCACCACATGTCACCCTCCCATTCAGATTTTAGAAAAAGGCGTCAATCTGGGGAGCAGGAACCAGTGTTTTTCTTTGGCTACGATGTGGAACTATGTGTAGTTTGCTCCCTGGTGGATTCCCGATATGTTCAGCAGTAAGATAGTGAATGTTTATTTCAGTGATGCATTCGCATTTTTTTCGACTCGTGCTAAAATAGGCGGACTGCGAATAGCCACCACTTTAAGTATCTGCACAGCTGCACAGCCATTGGCTGCTGTCGGCTGCCGCGCACAACCGTGCGCCGCGCCGCGCCAGCGCCACCGTCGGCGTCCCCCCACTACAGCCCACTCCCATTCGCCCCTCCTACAGTAAGGGCTCTATGTTGTGTTTAGCCGGAGCCGGTTAGTCCCGCTCGGCTCAGCGCAACAGCGAGAGTCTGTGTCTGTGTGCAGCGAAAATGGCGTCGGTGGAAGAATTATCGGATGCCGAGCTGCGGAAAAAGTTGATTGAATATGGATTCGAGGCGCCCCCTGTCACGGGCACAACCCGAAAGCTGATGGAGAAGAAGCTGGCGTCGTTGATGTCACAGAAAGGCAAGCCCATCAAAGCGCCTGCCCCCGCCCCGAAAGTGAACCGTGCCTTGTCGCGCTTCAGCTCGGCCGAGGAGGACAGTGACGATACCCTGTCCAATTCTCGTCGCAAAAGCATGCCAGCCCCGAATACCGTCAAGAGGAAGTCCATGGGGCGGAGCGCGCGCGCCGCGGAGGCGGCCGCGAGAGAGGCGCGGGCGGTAGATAACCTCCTCATGCCCAGCCCGCCTCCCCCGGCCCAGCCGCAGCCGCAGCCGGCCAGGGGCAGGTACTCGATGAATGAGGCGGCGATCAGGAAAATCGCCGTGCCGCTGTCGGCGCCGACCCCGCCGCGCAACACGCGCAAGTCCATGGCGACGTCCTCGCCGCTGAAGCCCTCCCTCCGACACTCGGTGGGGAACGGCTTCGACTCGGGCTCTGACTCTGATGTCCCAGTGCCGTCCATCAGCAGTGTGAGGTTAAGTCCCAGTCCCCGCAAATCCCCACTCAGGGATGAGAGTCAAGACGACGAGGAAGAGGAGGACGAGGAGGATGACAAGCCGATCGCGACGTTGCTGTCCAACCTGTCTGACAGATTCCTGCCCAATAGTGGAACTGGTCGATTGAGTTCTCCTGAAGCGAGTAATGTCAAGCATCGCATGAATATTGGGAAAGATTCAAACCCAGATGTCACTGATGCACCTTACCTGTCTGCATTTGCTCGACGTTTGTCTCAGCTGAAAGCTCAGCCAATTGGTGTGTAAACCTCTTTTTTTAATTTTTCAACAGATATGTCAGACTACAATCCTTTTTTTTTCTTTTTTTTCTGAGGTGGTTATTATCGTTTGTTGCTGAGTGTCAATTCTTTTCCTCCAGGCTCCCCATTTAATGGAAACTCCTATGACAATGTTAAAGAATCCGATGCTAGTAGCGATGACAGTGTGTCAGCCTCCACTCCTCCAAATGGCCACTTCTATAGAAGGAGGTAAATAATATTTTGACATTATTCTGGAAGATATTTGTTGATTTTTCATCATTATAATATTACTTATTGCATTAAATGTCAGCTTGGTAGGACCTGCAAGGGTACCAATGAGAAGAATTGATCCCTCAAGATCATTTAAAACATCAGAAGAAACACTGAGCTTCTGGAACAACTCCCACGTAAGTAAATCTTCACAGCTATTTTGAACATTGCTCAGCCAACAAAATCTGAATGTTTCTTCAATATAAATAATTTATTTTCTTTGTATTTTTTTTTTTGTGTTGTATTTCTGTGGCAGGTGATGTCATCTGTCATCATTGGCTGCTTTGTGCTCTGTGCCATTGTTTTGATAACTCTCTATGTAAATGTTGCTTCAAAAGAAACAGCTAATCATCTTATTGAAGAGAGCTCTGTTGGTATGTAGTAGTTTAATCCTTCCAAAAAAAAGAAACAAAAAAAAAACAACAACCTTAAAAAGAAGGATATTAAGAAACATAACAGAAATTCGAGTAGTGCACTTGTGGAGAGAACAACTAACTGTATGATTTTTTTCTCTTATTTCTAGGAAATGTCTACAACATTTGCAAAGAGTCTCCTGGTGACGATGTCCCGGGTGTAAGTATATGACCTTGAAGCAACCTAATCTTATACATCAATAATATTAAAACCCTCCAAGCAGCAACCTCTCTTTTCCTGTTTTCCCCTTTAGGTCACTTGTGTCACAAAAGATGGTGTTGCACCAGCTATGAAAATTTTTGACAGTGTTTTCCTTGACCTAATGGGTCAAGCTGTTAAATCAGAATGTGGCCCATCTCTCCCAGATGGATCCTATCCAGCTCCATATCTCACTGAACGTGAAACTGTTCAGGCTGTTGTTGAACGGCAAGGATTGGTAATGTTTTCTGAAAGATATTTGTTTTAAATCCATAGAGTACAGTCGTCCCACATTTACTTTAGTCTTAGAGTCTCACAAGCTGCAATGGCGCTGTCAGAGGTCCCTACAACCAAAGTATTGCTGGCCGACTTCAGTTATCTTATCATGTGTGCTGAATTAATTTTAACATATATTTTTGGAACACAGAGCATTTGGGAAGCAGAAGAACAAGTAGCCAATCTCATTGTACTTTTATCCTCCAACTCCCATTGGGGAGTTTCAGTTCTTGACAATGTTGTGCGACATCCAGATAAGACCAAGCTACAAGTCTCAAGCCCCAAAATACCCTGGAAATGTATTGTCAAGAATAAATTGTTTTCATTTCTCAGCTCAGGGTTGTTCATTATTTGTGGTATGTTTCTTAAAGATAAGTTGCTCTGTGTATAGTGTATTTTGCCTGCATGCTGAAAGTTCCCTTCAAACTTTGTTTTCCTTCTAGGTTTTGCTGTTCTTTATGGAGTATGGCGAGGGGTCCAATGGTGGATGAATTCTCGCCGAAAGCAACAACAGGAAGTTTATCACTATGTTGAGAGAATCATAGAATATCTATCAAGTCAACATCAAAGCACGGGAGAGAGTGCTTATGTTCCTGTAATACATGTTAGAGATCAGCTGATTCCCCCCCAGAGCCGTGAAAGTAAGTTATATCTTATTTTTGATTGCAAACTGTTTTTTGTTTTTTTTGTTTTTTTTACAATCTAAGAAATATTAATTTCACATTCTTTAAAAATAATAATAATAAAAAAAAAAAAAAAAAATTCCAGAGTTAAAATATGTTTGGGATGCAGCTGTAGCTTTTATTGACAAAAAGGAGTCCCGTGTGAGGGAAGAAATTCAACCAGTAAACGGTGAGGATTATAAAGTATGGCGTTGGCTTCCTCCCAAGCTAAACTCTTCAGTGGCAAGCTCGACAGCAGAGTCTCCCTCAAGTAGCCCTCAACCCAGGTATGTCATCCCTCACATGAATTCATTCTGATTATTTTTATGCCTTCCTTGAGAGTAGCTGTTATGAGTTCCCATTATTTTTCTAGACATCGTCAAGTATGGCAAGGCAAAGCTTTTGGATTATCAGACAAAAGTGTCAACAGCTTAGCTAATCCCCCTACACCTTGCTTAAAGATTCGCCATATGTTTGACCCGGATATGTAAGTAATTCCATTTCCTCCTCCTCTTTTCTGTATTATTTTAAGGAGATTCAATACTGAAAACTTTTAAAACTATTCAAATCTTGTCTGCCATTTATATCAAAAACTTTTAAACTTAACACCATCGCAAAATTTTTGTGCTCATAACTGCTTTTATAGCTTTATTGCATCCTGTAAAAAAAAAAAAAATTGTTAGCAGTATAAACTCCATTTAGTGCCTGGTTTGAATTCTGTGACTTTCTGATCACAACATTCAAAGCACATAAGAGTTTTAGTGTCCACCAAAAGTAAAATATAGTTCATCCCTAGTACAAAATTTATTTTTATAGAAAATTAAACCTTAGTTCATGATAAGATTCCAGTTGTTGGCCTAGTCTGTACTACTCTGGTATCAGTGTTGCAAGTTTGATCTATATTTATCATGTGCATCAAAAACAGGGAGAGTGGAGAGAATTGGCAACTACTAGTTCAAGATGCCATCCTAGAAAAGTGTCTGCATGCTAAAATTTTGCATATTCATGTTGACAAATCATCAAAAGAGGGATTGGTATATGTGAAATGTGCATCTGATGAAGATGCAGGAAAAGCTTATAAAGCTCTCCACGGCTCTTGGTTTGACAGTTAGTATAATTGTTTACTAAAGTGTGAGATTAACACAAGTTACCTATTTAGTTCTAAGTTTGTATTCACATACTTTTAAATGATTTACAGGTCAATTGGTCACTGTCAAGTATTTAAGGCTAGAACGCTATCATGAACGCTTCCCAAATGCAGCTAAAGCTACAGATCCATTGCGCCCATCAAATAACTTGCGACTCTCCTTGCAAGCAGCAGATGATGACTAAATATGAGTTAGCTTAATAAACTTAGGACATAACCCTCTTGACTCTAATCTATGTACTACCTGTGAAGCACAATAAGAAAGTCATAAATGCAATCTAGGAAAGTGCTGCAAAGTCTATCTGTAATTGTATTTGTCAAAGACTTATTGTTTTTTTCTTTGTATTTTTTTCTTTTGTTCTTCTTTGTACTTCTATGAGCATTTGTGTGGAATTTGCACTTTTTGCAGGGTACTTAGCTTGTATTTTTTAAAGTCATAGGAAAAAGCAAATGTATTTAAGTTTATTTTTATTTTACTTTTTGTTTTCTTGAGCATCTTAAAATTAATGAATAATTGTGTAAGGAGTTTTTCATGTTAGTTTGCCACTTCATTGTTAAAATGTTCCTGTGATAGCTTTTTAAAGTTAGTACATAGGTGTTTGGGATTACTGAATGTGGTGACATTATCTATCTACGAATTGCAATGCTTTGAATTTCTATGACATATCCTATTTGTTCACAAGTTTATATTTACAAGTATGACGCCATGCAGTATCATAGAACTTGTTTGAATGAGCTGTCCTTAGGACAAGATTTTCAGGTAATCCTTTCTTTTCCTCTAATATGTCTAGATAAAATTACAACAATTGTGAGCAGTTTCCCAAAGAAGTAAGCTTTGAGAAGAACCTGTTGTGTATGTATTTAACAGTAGCTGTGGTGTTGATTGTGCCTTTTAAAAAAATAATTTGTCTTAGTGAACGTGTAAAAATAGCAGAGGCTCAGTTCAGCTAATCTTTTGTCTCTAGGCATGTATTATCTACCTGTAAATCTCTTTAGATCAGTTGAAGTTATGTGTTCATTTATTTGACTTTTAAAGCCACAATATCATTTAAATTTTGTCATTTTCAAAAATTTCTGTCATTGTTTTCAGTTTTTATTTTCTTTATTTATTTTTAACTATATTTAATTCAAGGAAACTGTACTTATAGACCCTGTTTCTTTTTTATCATGAAAATTGTTTGACTGCTTTCGATAAAATTCTCCAAGACTGAAAGAATTTGTTCCAAAATGTAACAAAGCTTTCTTTTATTTGTTACCTTTTCATAACAGTTTCATAATACAAATGAGGGGGGTCTTACAGGGGGACTCCAACGTACCCCTAGACCAACACCAAAGGGTCAGTTCGTACGAAAACCCGGTTTGTCTGCGAGGGAATGCAGTATTCCTAATGGCGCGCAATGTGTTCGGGCGAGGTGGCTTAGGGGCCTATTTTCTCACTAACGAAGTCTGGTATAGGACTCCTAGGACTTGCTATGTGTTTTTTGGTCCCAGAAGGAGGTAATCTGTGAGTTTGGTCGAAATCGGACACAATTTTTTTTCGACCGAAAATCGCAAAAACGCAAAGGCTATAGCCTTTGCATTTTTACGATTCTGGGCCAAAAATTAATATTCTTCGAAATGACGGGGGTTGTGCAGGGGGACTCTAACGTACCCCTCGGCCAACCCCTATGGGTCAGTTCGTCCGAATACCCGGTTTGTCTGCGAGGGAATGCAGTATTCTTGATAGCGCGCAATTTGTGCTGGCGGGGTGGTTTAGGGGCCTATTTTTTCACTAACGAAGTCCGGTATAGGACTCCTAGGACTTGCTATGTGTTTTTTGGTCCCAGAAGAAGGTAACCTGTGAGTTTGGTCGAAATCGGAGACAATTTTTTTTCGCCCGAGAATCGCAAAAACGCAAAGGCTACAGCCTTTGCATTTTTACGATTTTTGGCCGAATATTAATTTTCTCCGAAATGACGGGGGTTGTACAGGGGGACTCTAACGTACCCCTCGACCAGCCCCCAAGGGTCAGTTCGTCCGAGAACCGTTTAAAGGTGCCGAAATACAAGTTTTGTAGGGTGCATTTCGCGTGAGATTGTTACGTTGCTGTTTGAATAAATGCGCGGTTGGGCGCGCGGGTGCGTCAGCAGAGCGCGCGGGGAGTGGTTCCCTGGGAGGTCGGCAATTTCATAAAATAAAAAAAAAACGTCATTCAGTTTTCTGTTTTGAAGTTGCGCGGGCCCCCCACCCCTCGTACCGCCCTGGCGGCCGAAATACCGCCTTGGCGAGCGCCGCGTACCGCCCTCTAGCGGCCAGAGGTTTACTAGAAGGCGGTGGCCCCATACACGACACCACCCACCTCTCCCCTCCCCCTCCCTGCCCTGCCCCTGCTGCCGACGCGCCGGCCGGATGCCGGATCGCTCTGTCATTTGCCTGCTGTTCTTGGAACAGGTAAGATCTCTAGCACTAGTTCATCGTTGACGCAGGTTGGCTTGGCTGGGTGCAATGAAACACCACGTGTTGGAAGTTTCATGCGTTTCCTGTGTCCATCGGGAATAGGTTGCACTCTAGTTCATGGTTGATGCAGATTGGCTTGGCTGGGTTTCAATGAAACACCACGTGTTGGAAGTTTCATGCGTTTCCTGTGTCCGTCGGGAACAGGGGTTTGAAGAGATAATGTTCAGATTCTGCTAATGGTTGCGTGTTTCCTTCGTGGGTTGTGAGGTTTGGCCTTCAGCTTAACCTAACCTTACCTTGATTGCACACTCTTCCGAAATGCAAGCGTCGCGTTCATTGTTTCATGTGCTTGCTTGATATGGTGGAGCCCTGATAGATGGGTTACGAGTTCGGAGCTCGCCCCAAGGCTGGAATGCCAGCCTCGTGCCTCGTGTTTCAGTATCTTATTATAGGGCTGTTTATGAGACAGGCGATGGGAATAGCGCATTTCAATTTGGCATCTTCTCATTTATTTTGTAACATTTGACATACTAATGTAATGCTATCTTTTGTTATTTTTCAGGATGATGCTGATTCCTTCGCCTATCCAGTATCTTGAATGCTGATTGAAAGTGTGGAGCCTGGGGCCACCTTTACATCGGCCTCCACTACTGAAGCGCCTGCTGATGAATGCTGGGAAATTTTGGCCCTGCTTGGTATTCCTTGTCTGATGTTGGAGACTTCATTGCAACATGACAGAGCTCAAGGTGTGTATTTCTTTCATTGGTTTACCCTGCGCTCCATTATCCATCACAATTCTGGCAAGTCACTCTCGACTTTTCCTGCCATGCTAATAAGCATTGTTTGTTTCTTCCAGGTTGTCCAGTTGCATTCGTTCAAGTAAACCCTACCCTTGATGCTCCTACTTCACCTCCAAAGAGTTGCTGAGATCTCTTCTCTGTCTGCCGTTGCATTGCTGATGAGCTGTTTTCATCTGTGATGTCATCTTGCTGAGCACATGGTGGGTATTTTATGTTTCAGCTGTGCTCATTTAATTCTGAGATTTGTTGCTACCTTGTCCCTCCTTCTCTCTGCTGTCATGCTAATAGGTTTTTCTTTATTTTTTCAGGTATTCACCATGTTCTGCATAATGTATTGAAGCTGTTATTTCACTTCATAATCTACGGAGGTGCTTGGATCTCCATCGCAGCTGCAACCTCATCTGCTGCGATCATGCTGTTATTTGAAGGTAAGCAATGTTTAGTGAGAGACCTATTCGATCAGCTCCACTGTGCGTTCTGATGTGTACAAGACTCTGTCAAAACGCATTCTGAACCCGAGTCTCAGCCAGGCCCCCTCCCGGCTCCATCACTAGAGCTGCATTTGGACGTTTTGGAACTACTTCAGAGCGTTGGAAAAATTGTTAACCAAAGTAGAGACAGATTTTATTTATAACAACAAATTTTCTGACCTTAGCCTCGATTAAATTAATTGAATTGTTCTAATTTATATGACACTATTTTCATCTGGTTGTGTGATAAACAACTTCAACAATCATAAGCAGTAGTTTGGGTGGAGACCCTAGCGCAATTTGCTACCACTGGCAGGGGGGAGGAGGTCCCCAGAGTGGCTTACTTTTGGCACGTCCAGACTGAGTCTTGTCAGGGTTCTGTACGCAGCGGAACGCCCAGTGGAGCTGATGAAGTAGGTCTTGGTTAGGTGTTACGGCATGGATCTTTGAAAGATATCTGAGAAGTTAAAAAAGACTTCTATAATTTGATTTGCACCCACTTCAAATAATTTTTTGAAGCGTCTTTGCTTATAATTGGCTATTCCTGTTGCTAAGACTTATGTCTACACACATCTGCTAACTTGAGCAAAGTTGTAACTGGGACAAATATGGCTTACCTTTAATGAGTGGTGCATTTATATTTATACAATTTGCAAATGAGTGCCCAAAGAGAAATTCTGTTCTTTGTCTGCCGAACAGCACATTGTTGCTGCTGCCTCAAAGATCTTTTCCCATTTGGATTCCAAATTCAGATCTTGGAGCTAAATAGCCATTTTGGCAATGTTCATTTCCTGCCTCACCAGTACACTGGAAACGCTTTCAAGGATGATTCATTGAATCTTATCCTGTGGAGTAAGGATTCGATACTGTATAGCTCTGATCAGGTTATTGAACTTTTTCTCAAAATAAAAGAAATTAGGCTGCTAGTCTCTTTTGGAGAACATTTGTAGTAGTAAAAGCAGTAGTTCATATTGCAATTTGTAATTGAGCACTTGGGTGTTTCACCTCAAGGTAGTTTGCCACTAGCAGACTAACTGTGATTGGTTTGGGAAGACAGACCTTTGACAACAGGAACTGAGTTAATCCTGACATTTGAAGTGCCTTCCTGGCACAGCACCACCTGTTTGGTTGGGCTGCTGTACAAGCTATAGTAAATGAATTATAATATTCAGCAATTTAATATTTTAATTAACTTCTATTGGTATGAGTAGACCTTTCATGACAGTAACTTTGATAAACAATGAATTTTTTGAGCTTGCCTAGTACAGCACCACTCCTGTGGTGAATTTTTATGTCTAGTCTGTTACTTTGTTTTCTTTCAATTTGAAATTCAGTGCCCTGAATTTAAGATGAGACAGTAAGAAATATTTCCCTTTTGCAGAATGGTGAAAAAGCATCGAGTTATTTGTATTTTAAATATCTGTTGAGGGAAGCTTTGACATAAGTTATGAAAGTCTACTTATTCCTTTCATTTGAAAAGTTCACTTGGTATTGCACCACTGTTCTGAATCAAAATATCTCTTTAACTCCCCTATGACGTAGAAGGCAATTGGCTTTCAAAATTAAACTAACTGCCACTTTCCACCTTTGCTGGTTGTGAAATCAATAGAAAATTGCAATATTGCTGCTAGTACTTTGGTCTCCATTAAAATACTAGAAATCATAGTGAATAATTTTGACACTAAAATCGTGGAATGTTTTTGAGTTGCTGCCATAGTCACTAAACCAGAGATGCATGACATGTTAAATAAGTTACCTGTATAATGGTGAATAACATCACGCATTTGTTTGATAGTTTAATTGATTTTATTACCATTCTTAGAAAATCACTTGCTGTGTTAGTCTGCTCAGAGCTACCAATAACTGAAAGCAAACTTGTGGTAGGAGTGAATTATGTCTGTTTGCCACTTTGATGCATCTATACATAAAATATACATAAAATTGTCAATTGCCTTGGATAAATCAGAAATTCTGTTAATTGGAGCAAAGTTGGAAGTGGGACAATAATGGCTTACATTTCATTGAGAGTGGTGCCTTTTTACTTATATTTACATTCTGATTTTGACTGTGTTGGCTGAACTACTCTGAAAACTAGATACTGAGAACCTGGATAGTAGGACCAGATCAGACAGAACTGTTCCTGTTTTGCAGAATGGTGTAAAAGCTATGAGAGATTAATAAATTAATTGTCTGTAGAGGAAAGCTTTGACATTAGTTATATAAGTCAACTGATTCTTTTCATTCACAAAGTTCACTTAGTACCGCACCACTGTTCTGAAGCCAAATTGCAGATTGATTTCTTTTCTACTCCCCTAAGAAGTAGATTACATTTAGCTTTCAAAACAAAACCAATGGCCACATTTGCTGGTTGTTATATCAATAGAAAGTTGCGATTTTCCTGCTAGTACTTTTGTCTCCATTGAAATACCCCAGGTCATGGGGTTCAATTGATGCTACAATCCTGGTATGCTTTTTAGTTGCTGCCATAGCAACAGATGCATGGCATGTTGAATAAGTTTACTGCATAATGGATAGCATCACACATTTGCTTTAAAGCTTGTCAGTTGATTTTATTACTGTTGATAAAAAATAACTGTTTGTTAGTCTGCTCAGCTATCAATAACTAGAAGCTTTCTTTATGATAGGAGTGAATTTTACCTGTCTGGTTGCCACTGTAGCTGTGGTAAATTTTGTTCCTGATGGAGTATATGTAACTTTGACTTCATTATAGATTGTTTGAATGCTAGTACTCCTTAAAATTAAATTAAACTTCAGTGTCAATTTGCAATATTAAAGATGATTGGAGAATAATTAAAATCAACTGAAATTTGTGATGAAATGATACTCTTTTATTGAACTGCTTCTGATACATATTTGTTTTTGCAGGTTACAAGACGAAGTTACGGGGAAAGCAGAACCAAATGTGCAGCCGTTGACGATTCTTCAAAGCAAGCAACCAACTCCAGAAAGGACGACTGTGAAGATTCTTCGAAACTCAAGACGAGGCTGTCGGCATGAAGAAATGAACTTACTTTGTATTTGAAATTACTTTGAACTTACTTTTGCTAATGTGAGCAACGATTGCTTCATGTGGAGGAGAGATCAGTCACAGTGGAACATGGAATGGCCCGAGGTCCTGGTACGCATTTCTCGGGCTCCTTTAGTGACATGTTATTGAAGGTTCACCAGGCCACTGCTTGCTCTCGGGTCCTGTGTTTCATCTCGTCGGCTGTGATTGAGTTCATATGAAGTGATTGTTGCGTAGAGTCAGTTTATGAGGGGTTTTAATTAAACTCCTCTTGACAGTTAATTTGACTAGTTTTTTCCAGATGGAACTTTGTTTGACCCCCCCAGAAATTTTACTTGGGCCGCATCACATAGGGATCTCGAGATAGCCTAAAAGGGCCTTTTTTTGCAGGCCTCCCATTGGCCAGCTGCTATTGCTTCTTTTTGTTCTTCTTCCAATAAAGCTTGTTTTTTTTATTCAACTGTTTGTTTGTTTGTTTATTTTTTGTTGCCGATGTTCCACTCCACTGCTCCAAGTCCCAACTCGCCTTTGAAGGCGCAGCAGCTGAGTTGGGACTTGGAGCAGTGGAACATCGGCAACAAAAAACAATTTTTTTTTTTTCCCCTCCTTGGTTGTTGGCTTTGGCTTTCCTTGCTCGAGCAGCTCACTGGTGGAAACCAATGAGCAGCTCGAGCAAGGAAAGCCGAAGCCAACAACCAAGGAGGGGAAAAAAAAAAAAAGTACAAGTGCTGAAAAGTAAACAAAGCATGAATGTAAACAACAACAAAGAGCAGAAGACACAGTATGACAAAGTGAGAGGAACACTGAGCCGGCCAAATACTAAGTCCCAAAAAAAGAGAAGAAGAAATTGGCCAGTGGCAGAGCAGCACAAATGTCAACAAAATTGTAAACAAGTGTAAACAAAATTGTAAACAAAGCACTGTGTTCCTCTAAATTTCTCATACATTCAGAGAGAAGGAAGGCAGAGCAAGGCGAGGCATAGGACCCGCTGGGATTCGAACCCAGCAGTGAGACAAGTCCCACTCCAGGAGGCCGTATTATACCAAAGCCAGAGGGGAAAACAGCAGAGCACAGAGCAGTAAAAGTATCCATTCAAAAGTTGAAATACAAAAGCAAAGAGAGAGGAATCCTCTCATTCGCCCCCTCTCACCCACACATTGACCTTCAGGAGTCTGGCCTGGGTCAACATGCCAGCAAGAGGGGCAACTACAACAAGTTGAAAGCAAGCAAAATTTACATTTCAAAGGTACAAGAGCAAGACACCCACTCCTCACACCCTGACCATGAGGAGTCTGGCCGAGGTCAAAGTGCGAGGAAGCAAGCAAAAATTTAGATTTGAAAGGTTACCACTAAAATGCCTACTCCTCACACCCTGACCTTTAGGAGTCTGGCCGAGGTCAAAGTGAGAGGAAGCAGGCAGGCCAAATGGCGCAAAACAAAGCATTCAATGGATACTTTTGCAATAGAGCAAGTAAAGAACAGCAGACACAGGGGCAACAGGGCAACACTCATATATCAGGAAGCAAAAGCCGTCACTCATCTCTGTTCTCCACAAAACAAGATTTACTACTTTAAAAGCCTCTATCCGAATTATTAAATGCATCCAGCATCTGACTAGTTGGCAAGATACCACCCTTAAATAAGATGGATGGAAAAGTGAACAAGTATTATTTTTAAAAAGCCAAATACCTTAGAAAGGTAATTGCACATCGATAAAATGCTGATGATATCTCTCATGGATATCAGTTGGCAAGATACCAACCATAAACTAGATCAATAAGTGAACAACTAGTGTTTAGACAATTGACAAACAAATTCTGGATAAAGACGAGTGACTGGCCATACACTTTAAACAATATTGCATTGAAAACAAATAAATCTACACAAGACTATTGTATTATTAAGTTTGTTTGAAAACTAGAAGGCGTTTTGAAAATGAACATGCCTTACTCCAAATGATAAATATCTAAACAATACTTTCAGTTCTTGAAAAAGAAAAGATCTCATTTACATTTAATTATTCTCACTACGAAGATGCAATATTGTTCAAAGAAGAAGAATCATCATGAGCACAGAACTGCGATTTCGAGTGGAAGGATACCCACTAATGCAACAAGCCCTACTGACTCAGCCAAGAGTCCTAGCTTCCCTATTTTCCCCCCAATGTTAACTTGTACAAAACCCTATGATTTTGAAATGAACAAGCAAGTGTGCCTGATAGAAAATGCTACTACTGTTGTAGGCTGTCTGTCGCCTAATCGGAATCCATCTGGTCCAAGATTTCCTCACAGAGAGTACTAAGGACACCCCCACTATCACATTTAAACAAGAACGCAACGTAAAATAAGTTACTGATTCACACTAATGCCCAAATTAAGAGCTTCATGTACGAACCACAGCCTAACCATGGGTGTACCCATGAGGTGACCTAACCTACATAGCTAACCTTCCTTGGGCACTACATAATGTGCTACAAGAAAATTACAGCCTTTCAAGGAAATAACAACATTCCGCTAATAAGAATATCATTGAAAAGTTACAACCAATGCTGATGGTTAATTCTAAGCTTACGGTAGGCACTCAGCAGATAGAGGAACCATTACAGGAGCGAGGAGGTTCAGTTTATCCTCACCGAAACAATAAAATATGTGATATTTAAATATAAAAATATCACAATCCTCCCAATTATTGATTAATTAAGGAATATTACGTTTAAAACAAATAATATCACAATTACACTTACGAAACTCTGCCGCACAGACCGCACACCGGCGTCCGCCATGATCTCTCGGAAAACAACAAACACCTACGGCTTCCGGCTCCGGCTGCAGAAACTGACGTCACTCGCCCGCCAAGTTTAGTGCCATTCAAAATACGATTCAGAAGGAATACTGCATTTCCTCGCAGACAAACCAGGTTTTCGGACGAACTGACCCTTGGGGGTTGGTCAAGGGGTATGTTAGAGTCACCCTCCACAACCCCTGTCATTTCGAAAAATATTAATTTTCGGCCGAAAATCGTAAAAATGCAAAGGCTATAGCCTTTGCGTTTTTACGATTTTCGGTCGAAGAAAAATTGTCTCCGATTTCGACCAAACTCACAGGTGACCTTCCTCTGGGACCAAAAAACACATCGCTAGTCCTAGGAGTCCAATACCGGACTTCGTTAGTGACAAAATGGGCCCCTAAGCCACCTCGCCCGAACACATTGCGCGCTATCAGGAATACTGCATTTCCTCGCAGACAAACCGGGTTTTCGGACGAACTGACCCTTGAGGGTTGGTCTTGGGGTACGTTAGAGTCCCCCTGTACAACCCCCATCATTTTGGAGACAGAAAAAAATTCGACCCAAAATCGTAAAAATGCAAAGGCTATAGCCTTTGCGTTTTTGCGATTTTCGGGCGAAAAAAAATTGTCTCCGATTTCGACCAAACTCACAGGTTACCTTCTTCTGGGACCAAAAAACACATCGCAAGTCCTAGGAGTCCAACACCGAACTTCGTTAGTGAGAAAATAGGCCCTTAAACCACCCCGCCAGCACACATTGCGCGCTATCAGGAATACTGCATTCCCTCGCAGACAAACCGGGTTTTCGGACGAAACGACCTTTGGGGGCTGGTCTAGGGGCACGTTAGAGTCCCCCTGTACAACCCCCGTCATTTTGGAGACAGAAAAAAATTCGACCCAAAATCGTAAAAATGCAAAGGCTATAGCCTTTGCGTTTTTGCGATTTTCGGGCGAAAAAAAATTGTCTCCGATTTCGACCAAACTCACAGGTTACCTTCTTCTGGGACCAAAAAACACATCGCAAGTCCTAGGAGTCCAACACCGAACTTCGTTAGTGAGAAAATAGGCCCTTAAACCACCCCGCCAGCACACATTGCGCGCTATCAGGAATACTGCATTCCCTCGCAGATAAACCGGGTTTTCAGACGAAACGACCTTTGGGGGCTGGTCTAGGGGCACGTTAGAGTCCCCCTGTACAACCCCCATCATTTTGGAGAGAAAAAAAAATTCGACCAAATATCGTAAAAATGCAAAGGCTATAGCCTTTGCGTTTTTGCGATTTTCGGGCGAAAAAAAATTGTCTCCGATTTCGACCAAACTCACAGGTTACCTTCTTCTGGGACCAAAAAACACATCGCAAGTCCTAGGAGTCCAATACCGGACTTCGTTAGTGAGAAAATAGGCCCCTAAGCCACCTCGCCCGAACACATTGCGCGCTATTAGGAATACTGCATTCCCTCGCAGACAAACCGGATTTTCGGACGAACTGACCCTTGAGGGTTGGTCTAGGGGTACGTTAGAGTCCCCCTGTACAACCCCCATCATTTTGGAGACAGAAAAAAATTCGACCCAAAATCGTAAAAATGCAAAGGCTATAGCCTTGGGGCCACCTTCACAGGGTGGCCCACAGACCCGTTCCTTATTGGTGAGTAGCCAACACATTTTACTTCGTCGCAGGGAGGGGAGGGGAGAGAGGGGGAGGGGAGATGATTTGGGAACGGAGTCGAAGCAGACAAGATACATTTTTGGGATGGTTTATTTCAAGTCAAGTTGTGTTATTATGTAAAAAAAACAGATATGTTAGAATTTTCTTAAATGCTACATTTACAGTGCTTGTACACTGTAAAATCTTTTCAAAACTGCTTTGCCTTATTTTTATATGAAGAATATTTTCAATATGACTACTAGAAGTTTGACAGAATGTTGGTTGGGATTATAAATAATGAGGGATTGTCATGATTATTTTCAGGTAGGCTTTGGTATAATAAGTCGAAACACATTAAGAAAAAAGTAGAGCGTGCTTAAATTAAAATGAAATACTTTGCCTCATCATATAGCTGTGAAGGGAGAAGGTACATTTCAAAATATTGAAACTTTTAAGTTCCGTTGCAGGCACTGTTTATGACTTTTTATCATCAGGTCTTGGCTGAATTTTGTATCACAGTTGTATTTAGAAGCAGTTAGTTGGTTGATAATTTGGTTCACTCTCATAATTTAGTAACTATAGCACAGATAGTTATATCCTGATGTAGTGTATTTAAACCAGTGTTAGAGTTTTATGACAAAGTTGCCAATTAGATTGCATTAATCTTATGGAGAGTTTGCTAAATCCTCTGATTTTAAGTGGCTTGCTTTGTACATAAACTTCAGCAAACACATGCTTAAGATTTAGTTTCAAAGCAAAAGGTCCAATGTTCCTCTTTTTTTTTTTTTTTTACACTAAACAAAGGATGAGTTCAGTACACAGTCCCTAGTAGCACCATAAACAAGCATTAAGGTTCCAGGAACGTTTTAAGAACAGTCAGTGCTAGAAGGGTAGAGTGTTAATGTTATTTTTTTCTCAGTTACAAACTTTAAAAAATTTTGTTTCCAAAGTTGACAAAAGGCCAAAATATTTAATTTTGATCAATTTCAAACTCCTACATAGTATTTTCAAAGAATAGAAACACTAAAGAGTTCTTTAAAATTAAGTTTCAGAGTATTAATTTATGATACATACCTGTTTCCTTTGCAAATAAAATTATGGAAAATAACATAAAGAATATAAAAGAATGGTGTATAAAATACAATGATACCAATAGAGGAGCTGTTGAAAGTTATGGATTCTTGTCTTGTCAATGATGTGCATGAATTCAGATATCTACTTAATTTGCCATTTTACAGTAAAGCAATTCAGGAAGAGCGTAGGTTAGAGATTGTGATGTGAGAGAATTTTGTTTCACCCTTAGTGGAGTCCTAGAGTCATGTCTAGGACTCTAACCCTTAGTGCCTAAAACCAATACATTACTTATTTGACTAAACAAAAAGTACTACCTCATTTACCTGCTTTTAACTATACCAATACTTGAATTTGATTTAAAACCGAACAAAGTATCTGTGATGAAAATAGAGAAGTACTTCAATAACACAAGAAAAGTCTACGATAAAATATCTAACCCTTTCAGTCATTTAACCCATTGTACAAAAATAAATTAGTTTCAATGGCAAATAATTTTAATCTGCTCATTACTATATGGAAAGGTATTGTAAGGAAAGAGCGTGTATTTTAAGGAGCATTTTATGAAATTGGGTTATTTTATGGCTTGCTTGCCAATTAACTAGGGTACTTACTGAAACAAGATTCCAAAGAGTAACAGAAATACATTAGAGCTTTAGCAAAGAAAATCAAGGGCTCCCTCAAATGTAGGAGACCTATAGCAGGACAAAGTGAGATCAACCAAACTTGTGAGATTTCAATAGAACATTTGTAGCCATTACTGATTTGCAGAGCAATCTACCACGATAGTTATAGAAGGTTTGATGCATTCGATCCCATTGTGATAAAGCAAGGTATGCATTAAATAATATCACAGAGAGTTGATCTTACAAGCGAACAATTACGTCTAAATTATCTTTGTGTGCTAAACAATAAAAAATCAATGGAATCAAGTAGTCTTTATGAACACTCAATCAATTATCATACAATTGTACTCCATACTGGGACTAACTTCCCCACTCCGTTTAAGTATTGAAAGAGATTTTTTAGCACAGGGTTGAGAAGTCAAAGAGCTGTTTCCCAAACAAATGGAGCTGAAACGACACGTGTTCTGCTGTCATTGTCGCTATTAATTAATTAGATTCTGACCTGCCAGTTCGTTGGGGTGGAGCGCACTGGTGCGCTTGTAACACATGCAAAGTATTCCAATAGACGCTGCCACCTTGAACACGACTGGAATGACAGCTACCAGAAGTCGACTTCAGTTTCCACCAAACTGTAGGAAGGGGTCCGGGGCTGCCGGGGCGAGTGCGGTGCGGGAGGGGGACGGGGAGACGGCCTACGAGGACGACATCTCCCCGTCGGAGTATCACGAGCCGGGCTCGTAGCCGAGGTTCTTGCGCTGCAGGAACAGGTGTATCTCGTGGAAGCGCGGGCGCGTGTCCTTGGCGCGGCGCCAGCACTCCAGCATCAGGTCGTAGATCTCCCGGGGGCAGAGCGGCGGCCGGGACAGCGCCCGCTGCAGGCCCGAGTCCTGGTACCAGTGGCTGCAGTTCTCCACCACCTGCTCCGAGGTGAGCTCGCAGAACGGCAGCTCCCGGCACCGGCCCAGCACCTCCCACAGCGTCACCGCGAACGACCACACGTCGCTGCGCGGGCTGTGCTGGCCCTGCGGGGGCGGGAGGGAAGTACCGGGCGTTAAGCAGATGAAACGGACCGCGCGAGACGAGTGGCTAAAGTCTCCGGAAACTCAAGTGTGTGAATGTCTTACACTTGGGCATGTCTGTGAATGACCACTCGCGCACTTAAACGAATAAAGGTGTGAATTTTACTTGGAAATCCAGACATTTAGCGCAGACAAGTGTTCGAAGGGAAGTTCACACACCTGCAAGTGTGCAACACTCAAAAAACTAATTAGCTGTACAGCTAAATATTTGCTGTGCAGCTAAAAAGATTCGCTTCTGGAGAGATAAGTAATTCCTTAGCAGCACAGCTAAATGTATTAGCTGGACCGAATTAGCTGCCTAGCTAAGCCGTTTTAGCACTCTGAGATTCCCAAAATTTATCCGTTTGCGTCAGGTGACATGAACCTAATACCTAAAACCGAGGGGGCAACCACTCGTGAAATCCTGTGTACAAACCTGCGGAAATCTCGATGAAATCCTCAGAAATCTCGATGAAATCCTCGGAAATCTCGATGAAATCCTTGGAAATCTCGATGAAATCCTTGGAAATCTAGCTGAGAAATCTCATGAAATCTCATTGAAATCTTGTGAAATCTCATGAAATCTGAGATAAATCCTGTGAAATCTCATGAAATCTCAGAGAAATCTTGTGAAATCTCATGAAATCTCAGGGAAATCTCTCAAAATCTGAGAGAAATCTTGTGGAATCAGTAGAAATCCCGTGTACACTAGGATGGGGAGTGGTTTCCCCCTCGCCTAAAACAGTTCTTTATAATTCGCTGCCAGCCGGACTTGAACCCTTGTTCCTCTGTTCGGAGCTGAGCTCGTTACCACTACGCCACCACGCCATCTGAGAGCTCGTGCATCCTCTACCTAGTGACTATCTGCGCCGCTTGGCCACCGGCGGTGCTATCGAGATTTAGCATGACGGCTAAGTCCACTAGGCTGAACTGCCAACCGCCTTGCTAAACTGCTTTGTACAACAGCTAAATAAAATTAGCAGAACAGCTAAATATTAGCTGCATTGATAAAAAGTCTTAGCGGTGCAGCTAATTCTGTCTTGAACTGAAAATTAGCTTGGTTAGCTAAGTAATTTTTTTCCGTGAACATTCACACACTGGGCTTTCGACTGCGATCTTTAAATTTAAAACAAGCTTACGAGAAGCAGGCTCTCCCAGGCCATCCAGCGTATGGGCAGTCGGGAGCCGGTGTCGCTGTTGTAGTAGTGCTGGTCGTACGCAGAGCAGAAGACGGCGTGGTCGGACACCTTGACGTTGTAGTGGTGGCTGACGACGCAGTTCCTGCGGAGTGAGAGCAAAGTGTAAGGCCAATGCGTCGCGTGCCAAAGTCTCCACTCCAGTTCCAACGCAAGCCGAACAGCAATTACCTGGCTGCTAAGTCCCTGTGAGTCACTTCCAGGGCTTCCAGGTACTTCATACCGGACGCTATTTGGGTAGCCATGTATATTAGACACCCATAACTGCAACACAGATCCCCCCCAAAAAACATGAGCACCGTCCACGGATTGTAAATTATTTGACTTGAGTATTGAGCTCGAAAGGTGCGCCCTGGCTACCTTAGAGACAGGTTCTCCGGGCGCTGCAGGTAGGCGTACAGGTCGCCGTGCTCCGAGTACTCCTGCAGCAGGCAGGGCGGCCCGTCCTGGCTGCAGATGGCCACCACGCGGCACACGTTGGTGTCCCTCAGGGTGGCCAGCCAGCTGGCCTCGCGAAGAAACTCCTGCCTGCAAAACGTCATGCTGTTCAGGAAACGACTAAGGTAATCCAGATGACAGGCTTTCCAAGGGGAGTAAACCGAGGAAATTTGAGGAAATGATTCAGAGATAATCCGGTGTTAATCCGGGGTGGTCCGAAGAAATTCGAGGTAATCTGAGAGAAATAACAATGTAATTCTTAGGGTACATCCGGCTGACATAGAATTTGGCGGTCGTTTCCTCCTCGGGTTCAGGGCTATGTTCGACAAGCAAATAATGTTGAGAAAAAAATGGCTTCAGAAAACTGAAGATTTTCCTTGCAACGTTATCTTTTATCGTTACCAAAAAAGCATTATTTCTTTGTTAGAACAAAAGCCCACTGTTTATACACTTTTAACATCAAACTTCCAAATATGTAAAAAAAGAGGGAGAAGCAGAGAAGGGGACACTGTTAAGCCAGTGGCCTCCTCCAAAAGAACGCCAATTTTGGGACATTTTTAACGCCAAAATTTGGCGCTCTTCCTTCTTTGGACGCCAAAAATTGGCGTTCTTTTCGGAGAATGCCAAAAATTGGCATTAAAAATGGCCAATAAATGGCGTTCTTTAGAGAGCGCCAAAATTTTGGCATTAAAAACGGCCACTGCGTTTACAGAGGAGAGAGGGAGAGAGGGAGAGAGGGAGAGAGGGAGAGAGAGAGAGGGAGAGAGGGAGAGAGAGAGAGAGAGAGAATAGCAAGAGTGGCGGCGGGGTGAAGGTGAGGCGATGAGGGTGGTACCGCAGGGTGCGGCTTTCGCTCTGTGGGATTCAACTGAGCGCCCGCCCCGCCCCGCCCCGCCCCGCCCCGCCCCGCCCCGCCCCGCAGCACGACGCTTCAGCCCCAGACCAGACCAGCTCGGCCCAGAGCGGCTCGGCTCAGCACTCAGGCGCTAAGCTGGGCGTTGAAAGCGGGCGGGGCGGGGCGGGGCGGGGCGGGGCGGGGCGGGGCGGGGCGGGGCGGGGCGGGGCGGGGCGGGGCGGGGCGGGGCGGGGCGGGGCGGGGCGGGTGTGGCGCCTTGATAATGTGGAGGTCTTAGCGCGGCGCGGCGCGGCACGGCGCAGGTCTCGCGGGCGAACACAATATCACCCCTTGGACCATGACGGATGAAAGCAGCTTATTTTGATGTCGGACCGAGGAAAAAGACGTTTTCCACGCCGTCTGTCTAGAAGCCCGCACCCCCCTTCCCCCCGTCTCACCCCCTCCACTCTGCTCTCCCCTGTCTCTCATTTCTTACTTTGACAAACCACCCCGCTCTCTTTAGCGGGGGGCTCGCCGAGACCATCTCAGCGAGCAAATGTGAGGGGAGGGATCGTTGCGCACCTTCCATAGATGAGAGAGGAGAGAGAGGGAGAGGGCATACTCATTGTACAGCCCCCCCCCTCCCCTCTCTCCCGCGCTTCGCTTACTTTGTGGTGTCTCCGCAGCGGCGTCCCAGCGACTTGGAAATAACGATCTGCTTCTTGTGGAATGAGGACAGACCGCTATAGTCCGGGGCACCCTCCGCTTCGCAGACGTGAATCTGTGTGGAATAAGTGACGGATCTCATGGAATACAGGTCAGAACAAAAAGATTGTGACTGCGCCGAGTGTTGCGGACGTCCTGTCTCGTCTACACACCGTTCCAAAGTTGCCGTCGCCGAGCTTGGAGACCATCCTTAGGCGGTGGCGGTTGAACTCCAGGAGAGAGGCGGCGCCCTCCAGGACTGGAACGCCCACCGGCGCCTGGAGGCAGGTGAGCCGCCCGACCGACAAGTGCTGCTCCCGGCGCTCGCTCTGGACGAGTGAAAAGAAAGTCATGAAAGTGGACAGTAGGCACGGCGCCCGCCACAGCCAGCATAGGCAACACACTCAGCTCGGATGCACTCGCCTCCCGGGTTGCCTACGTCCCAGGCGACCGCCCAGAGAGTAGCAAAAGCTCACAGCCTTGCAAGACCATCGCCAAGCGCTCTCACCTGCTATGATGCTATGTACCCAGGACCTAAACTATATAATATTTTACCTAACAGCATTCGTGAACTTTTTTTAAAAAAAATTAAACGTGTCATAAAAAAAAAAAAAAAAGATTATAAGAATTTGCCTTCTATAATTTGTCGGGTTATTATAATAATAAAGGTTTAAACTTTAGACATTAAAAAAATCTTTATAATGATTGGTTGTATTCGCTTACTTGTTGAAAATATTGTTATGACTTGTAGAGTTCAGTGACAATAAGATATCTCAAATCTCTCAAACCTCTCCTCCTCTCGTCCCTTACCCTGACAATGTCCGTGGCCGCGTAGAAGTTCTCCTCCTGCGGCTGCGGGCCCAGAGCCTTGAACAGCGTTGAGCACTTGTCCGTCTTGCCGTTGAGGCGCTGCGAGGACACCGTCATGTTGTTGTACTGGGCGTACTTGGCGTCGTCCGCGATGCTCGACAAGTCTGAAACATTGTTGTTGTGTAAGAGTGATGCGCCACGTGTTACAAGCTACTTGGTTAGAAATGTACGCAAAAGCTGTGATGCTGTCCATGATCCGATGTCCACTCCAAAGCCATCACGCAGCCCCCGGGGAAGGGGACTGCCGGGCCGGGCCAGTCTGCCGCTGTCGTCTTAGACGCCGCCCCGCCCCCCGCCGCGCCCCGAGCCCCACCCCCCGCCCCGCCCCCGGCCCCGCCCCCGGCCCCGCCCCCGGCCCCGCCCCCGGCCCGGCCCGGGCCCTGGAGTTTAGATAACAGAAGCGCCCCGTTCCGTCCCAGCCGTCCCGTCTCGGTTCCCCGCCCCACGGCCTCTTGATCCTCTAATGACGGCCTCGGCCACCTTCCAGAGGGCCGTGGCCGCTGCCATGCTGACCTGAGCCGATCTCAGGGACCTCGCCCCGCCCCGCCCCGCCCGGCCGTCCTGCTCTGAACCCACTTGACAATCTGATCCCTCTCCCGGCGCGGGCGGCGCACCAAGGCAAGGAACCGGGTCGACGAGCCCCACCCTCTTGGCCTGGTCGCTCGAGGACACCCTTTTAGCACTCCAGCCGCCCCGCCCCGCCCCGCCCCGCCATGTCTCAGCCAGCCCTCACCTCTCTCCAACTGCCAAAGCGGACGACGAAGAGCTCCCCAACCTCCCCAGACACCCCGCGCCACGCCACACACATCAGATACCCACCCGTGTCGGCGCTCTTGGACGTGGCGTCTTTCTTGAGCAGGCCGAAGTAGTCCGTCTTCTTGTGCAGCAGCTTGTAGGGCTCGTGGTAGGCGGAAGAGTTCTCCGAGTCACTCTCCTCGCCCAGGACGGCCTGGCTCACGGCCTGGCCCACGGCCTGGCTCGCGGCCTGGCTCTGGCCGTACAGCGCCGCACAGCCCGTCTTCTTGTCCAGCGTGTAGTCGCCGTTGGCTAGCGTGCCGTTCTTGCTCTTGACCGAGGAGGTGAGGCAGGTCCTGCGCGGGCGGAAACAGAGTCACACAGAGCCCTCCCCTCGCCACTGTCAAAAGTGGTCGTAGGTTTACGGCAAAATTTTCCACGAAGTGCAGTTGTAAAATTACAACTGCAAATCGTAAAATCACGAACACTAAATATCGGCTGGAGATTCATTCACGAGCAAACAAGGTAAATTTACAACTTATTTCGTAAATCGTAGTTTACAAAATTTATCGTAAATCTACAAAGATATCGTTTTAAAGGGGCATGGTTTTCGGTCGGAAAATTAATGAACCCCCCAAATTTTGAAGTGTGTAAAATTCCAAGGAAGATTCACACACGCGTCGAAGGGCAGGGCACGAATGGAAAATGAACACACCTGTTGAACACCTGTCCGTTGGTGCCGATGACGGGCGTGAGCTTGAGGTCCTTCATGGACACGGCCTGGCCCTTGCCCTGGCCGCACATGAGCGCGGTGTGCTTGTGCAGCAGCGACACCTTCTGGCGCCCGCGGCGCCACAGCAGCAGGAACATGACGCCGCCCACCACCACGGACAGCACCAGCGCGCCGAAGATGAGCCCGAAGTACTGCGCCTGGTCCGAGGCCGCCGTCGTCGCTGCGGACCGAGAGGGGAATGGGTTAGTGGAAATAACGAAAATAAAGAAAAGATAGCGAGTATTGTAAAATAAAAGTAAGCAAAATAAAAAATAAGTAAAATAGAAAATAAGTAAAATAAAAAATAAGTAAAATAAAAAATAGGGAAAATAAAAAATAAGGAAAATAAAAAATAAGTAAAATAAAAAATAAGTAAAATAAAAAATAAGTAAAATAAAAGATAAGTAAAATAAAAAATAAGTAAAATAATAAAAAAACAACTCAAATAAAAGCTCCCGTTCCTCACCTGGAGTGACGGCGCTCTTGACGTGCGGGCCCTGCGTGGTGGCGCCCGCCGCGGCGTCTCCAGCGCCGCCCGCACCCGGCCGCAACATCCGCTCCAGCGACTCGTCCGTCAGGTTGCCCTGGAGCGCCACTGGAGAAACAGACAACACGGTGAGAGGAGAGGAGAGGAGAGGGGGGCAGGACACTCGACACTCGTCATGTCCGGTGCAGATGCCGGACCCTCAGTCCCTTCCGGCGTCGGGTACCGCACTGTAAAAAGGAAAGTCGAATTTCAACCTCGACTAACGTCGAAAAATAGCTTTGAACAAATCCGGCCCCGCTAATCGCCGGTTTTCGAGGCTTTCGGTACGGATTGAAAAGCGTGGCGTCGTAGCCGTGTCGGCATAGTGTCCGCCCGGACAGTCGCAGAACAAAGGTTCGATTCTTCGTCCAAAATTTAGTTTTTCGACCCCAGTCATGCCCGCAAACGACGCAACGCCACAGGCTCATGCCAGCGCGGCGGTGTACCGGGCGTTTCATAGAAGACGCAGGTGCGGGCGGGTTTGCCTACCCAAGGGGCTATGGCGCCTTACGGGGAGATCGAGTAGGCAAACCCGCTCGCACCTGCGTCTTCTATGAAACGCCCGATATGTGGTAGAGAGCGTGTGCGGGAGAGAGCGTGTGTGGGATAGGGCGTGTTTGGGAGAGAGCGTGGGCGGGAGAGGGCGTGTTTGGGAGAGGGCGTGTGTGTGGGGGAGAGAGCAAGTGTGGGAGAGAAGGCTGCCCCTCCTCAGCGTGTCTTCATGTCATCCCACTCAGCAGTCAACCTCTCTTCTCACCGGATGAATGGAGAAGAAGGGTGGGGCGTGGAAGGGGTGGGGGTGGGGGAGGGGGAGGGGGAGGGGGAGGGGGCCTTGAGAGATCAGATCAGCAATCACACGGCATCCCATCGCACGTCGCGTCAAACCGTCCCATTCAGACACCACGCCACACGCACACACACACCACCAGCGCGGGCTCGTCCTGAACCTTTAAGACCTTCCCCCCCTCCCTCTCTCTCTCTCTCTCTCTCTCTCCCTCTCTCTCTCTCTCTCCCTCTCTCTCTCTGCCGAAACAAATTAGAGAGGCATGCGCGGCTCCTACACACGGGTCCAGGACAAATAGGAACAAGATAAGCCATCAGCATGGCGATGTACGCGGCGAGGCGGGGCGTGGCGGGGCGTGGCGGGGCGTGGCGGGCGTGGTGGGGCGGGGGAGCGTCCGTGATCCAACGCCAGGGGTTGCGCTGTGCTCCTCCTGCGACCAGCAGTCTCTCTAACCGGAGAGATAGAAAGAGAGGGTGGGAGGGGGAGGTGTAGCGGGGGAGGTGGGAGAGGAGAGGGAGGATGTCCCACAGCACTCTAGCGAAGTAGGAGTGGACCGGCGCGGCGCGTCCGTGGCGGAACTCGAGCGTTTCACCAGAATTAATTCCAGCGGCACCAGGTGAGGCGAGGCGAGGCGAGGCGAGGCGAGGTGAGGTGAGGTGAGGTGAGGTGAGGTGAGGTGAGGTGAGGCGAGGTGAGGTGAGGTGAGGTGAGGCAAGGCGAGGGGTGGCGAGGTGCGCGACCAGACGACACTCCCAGTTTTCCGGTCCGGCTCGGGGGCTGGCCTGTTCCGCGCTCACTTTCTCTTGTTCATTCGGTTGTGTTCCGGGCAGCTGCAGGTGTCTCCGCCCCGCCCCGCCCCGCCCCGCCCCGCCCGACGCACCGCCAGGTGATTAACGGGGGCGCCAGGACGAAAAGCGAGTAATGCGACCATTAATTCTACACCCCCTGACCCCCCCCCCCCTACCACCTCCTCACCCGGGGGTAGGGTAGGGGGTACGAGCGGCGCGGCGGTAGTCGGAACACCGGGGGACGGGGCAGGGGGGGGGGGACTAACTCGCTTGTCACTTTTGTCGTCCGGATGAGGAAGATCCTTTGAACCTTCTTGTCCTGTGGGAGAGGGGAGGGGGGTCCCGTTTATGCCGACGGGGGATTATAATATGAAGGAATGCTCTGCTGCCCCGCCCCGCCCCGCCCTCTGCTGGCTTGTCGCGCGCGCACCGCCTGCGATATTAATACCCGTTATAAATTATATACACCCCTCGTGCCCGCCCCGCCCCGCCCCGCCCCGCCCCGCCCCGAGCGCCCCAGGGCCTGCGGCGCGGCGGCGGCAGTGGCGCGCTCATTAGCAGACGGAATTAAGGCGAAGCTCAGAGGGGGTCCGGGGCCTGGGGGGTGGGGGTGGGGGGAGGGGGGCACATATTACATGACGATCCCACCAACGCGCTCCCAATGCTCTCATAATGCCCGGCGCGCCGCCCCGCCCCGCCCGCTGGTGTGTGCACGCCGCGTGCAAATAGCGCGCTGCCTCTCTCTCTCTCTCTCTCTCTCTCTCTCTCACTCACTCTCCCTCTCTCTCACACGCACACACACACAACGCATTCTCCCCTCTCCCACCACTCTATCATACGCAAATCTATGCAAAACTACGACTAGTTTGTAATGTACAACTGCATTACCCTACGCCGCGCGTGCGACGCTGAAAGTAATGATTTGAACCGCTTGCGACTTGGGCGTGTTGCCTACCTAGCAGGCGCGCCCCGGCCTACGGTGCCCACTCCATGAACAGCTCGCCAATCACAATGTTTTTGTCGTACCGCCTAAGGGCTGCTGCGGCTGCGGCCAGGCTTAAAAGGCAGCGCGCCGCCCCGCGCCGCCGAGTCCGCTCCGCGCTCCAAAAGCGCCACCACAGGCAATTGGCTAAAGTTCGAACAGCTGTGCTCGCCCCGCCCCGCCCCGCCCCGCCCCGCTAACCAGCTCCCGGAGGAACGGCACCTTATTAGTGCTTGGGCCCCTGGGAAGGTTTTCGTGGATGGAGGCGCCCCCTCCGGAGGGAGGCGCCGGGGCGGGGCGGGGCGGGGCGGGGCGGGGCGGGGCGCGGCGGGGGGCGGCGAGGCCGAGGTCCCCTTCTCTTCTGCGCGTCTTCCTTCCCGGACTTCCCTCCCAGGGGGGCCGCGGCCGGGCCCGCCCCCCGCCGCCCCCACAGCCCGCCCAAGGGTGCCCCCCGCCCCTCCCAGCCGCCTCGGCCGCGCCATCTGCCAACCATCAGCGATTTTATGTCCGTTTTATTCATGGCGGTGCGGGAGCTGCACCCACACAGCGCGGGTGATTCAGCGGTGGTGGCCGCTGCACTCTCCCCCAGCCCGTCTTACCTCGCCCCACCTCATGACCATCTCGAAGAGGGGAAAAAACCATAGGAATAACCCATAGCTACTGGGTAAGCACAAACAAAAAGCTAGAGCAAATGAATTCAGAAGAATTCAAATGCGAAAGACGGGCGTCAGTGAGGCCGTGCATCCGGTACTGGAGCCGGCTGAAAGTGGGAGCGAAGGTCGGGCCGGGCCGGGGCGGGAGGGAGTGGGGCAAGACTGAAGCTGGGGCCGCTCTCGGTAGTGTAGCAAACGGCCAAAAGGAATACAAGCCCCAGTCGGGGAGCTTTTCTCCTGCCCACTGAGATCATCCGTCACGTGCAATCCTCAGCAATTGGCGAGAGAGAGGGGACGCCTCAGCCCACCCCACGCCGCCCCGCCCGACGGGCAGTAAATAGAGAACGAGCCAACAGAATTAGCGCTGAGGGGGCGGGGCGGGCCAGCACAAAGTTAGGCCTCCCCCTCTCCCTCAAGTAGTGACCAGACCACACCACGGCGGCCCCAGCCTGACCGACCAGCCACTTCTCAACGCGTCTCGGGACCCGACAAGGGCGGGGCGGGCGTGGTGAGGGGCGGGGCAGGCGTGGTGAGGGGCGGGGCGGGCGTGGTGAGGGGCGGGGCGGGCGTGGTGAGGGGCCAACGCCCCTATCCGTCTACCGCAAAAATGGTGACCTCGACCGCGGAAGACGCGGATGGGTGGGGAGGGAGGAGGCGGGGCGTTTTAACTAAGCACAGCCCGTGCGCCGAGAAGTCTTTTTTGTTGAAGTCCCAATCGCAGAGCACCTCGACTGGTTCTCAAAAAACAAAAACTTAAAATACTACCGCATGTCCGACGCGCGTGCCCCACCCCGCCTCCGCCCCGCCCCGCCTGCCCCGCCCTGCCATCGCCCCGCCCGGCCCCGCCACCGCCCCGCCCCACCATCGCCCCGCCAGCACCCCGTCACAGCAGCGGCGTCCCCGTCCCCCACCAGAATGATTCAATTTTCTACATCACGGAATTTTGAGGGCAAGAGCCAGTCGTCGCGCCGCGCTGTCGCGGGGGGAGGCCGGGGGTAGGAGATGAGGGGGAGGGGGGGTAGTCTGACTGCGGGGGAGCCGCCCCCCCCGCCCCCGCCGCCCCCGCCGCGACGTCTCAAGCCGTCTCCCTCACTCGTCGATGGCGGCCAAGAGAGGCGGGGAGCCGGCGATGAGTAATGTCTGAATAGGATCCGAAATTGAGATGAGCGGTGCGGTGTGGCGCGGCGGCGCGGGCGAGATGCGCCCCCCCCCCCCCCCCCGCCCCCCCGCAGCCTCGTCCTCTTTTCTAACGGACGCTTTTCCTTTATTTTTGTCGCCTCGGCGGCGGCGCGGCGGCGGCGCTGTCACCTCACGTACCTGACTCGAAGGCCACCTCGCTGATGAGGATCCAGGTGGAGGCGAACTCCAGCTCGACGCGGATGAACTTGGCGACCCTGCCGCCGAGCGGCACCACCAGGTCGCGCGCCTCCTCGCCGGCCGAGGTCACGATCTCGGCCGGGGCCGCCGGGGCGCTGCGGTTGGAGGCCGCCGCCGCCGCCGCGGCCTCGGCCTGCCTGGGCAGCGACCTGGGCGCCGGGGGGGCGGTGCTGGCGGTGCTGGCCGTGGCCGCGGGGACGGTGCTCGGCCTGGTCGTGGTGGACGGCGTGGCCGGCACGACGGCGAACGTCGTCCTCTGCAGCCACCGCCGCCCGTCCACGCTGAACGACACGGTCACCATCTTAGGCACCTGTGCAGTGGCCACAAAAATCAGAAAATTTAGAACATTTGGAGAAAAAAATCAAAAATTTTGAACCAACCAGCAAAAAAATAAAATCCTGGGTAAAAACTGAAAAACAAAAATATTTTGAAGTAATTTAGTCTGGTTCAGCAGAAAAGTTTAAATTATTTTTCCACATAATGCGCCCCCACAATGAACTTTTCGGGATGTGACGGCACAAAAACTTGGTTGCCAGGAAATAAATTCCTGCTTCCCCCTGCGCTTGGGCTCTCTGTGTAGGCCGCCAACTTCACACAAGTGCTTCGCGGGTTGGCCTATCCAGAGTGTCGCAGGCGCTCTCATTAGCTCTGCCTCGGTAACGTCCATTGTGGGGGCGCCAATACATCGAGTTGTTCCTCCCTCGCCTCTACCCGGGTGTTTCTTTGAATGCGTAACAGTGTTGCGGGATTCTATGCTCTCCAGCTCTGCAGGCTGCAGGGGCCATGGCGCCTTGGGTTAGGCAAACCCGCAACACAGTCACGCATTCAAAGAAACACCCGGGGGCGGGCCGGTGCCGGAGCAGGAGGACCATGAGAGTAGGGACCAAATTTGGTACGTATGTTCATGGATTGAACCTTCCTCTTTCCAACGGCGTCGCCGTTAAGTCGATCGGATAAGCGGTTCGCGAGAAAATTGGCGCAATATTCAGGAAAACAGCAGCCCGGGCTCTACCCGTTACTTCTCCACTAAGCACTACTCCATGGGGGAACACTCACCCGGACGCCCTGGCTGACGCGGTTGTTGACGTGGACGCGGGCGCTGAGGAGCTCGCGCGGCCCGCCGAACTGGAAGGTGAGCTCGAGCGGGCGGCCGTCCACGGGCCGCCAGCCCACCCAGCGCCGCTCCGTGCCGTCCGCGCCGGGGCTGCCCAGGAAGTGGTCCGGGCCGCGCAGCCCGTCCACCAGCTGCCCCAGCTCGCCGTCGTAGCTCCGGTCCACCATGCCCGGCGGCGGCGACGAGTACCGCACCACGTTCTCTGCAAAGAAGAAAAAAACAATCCAGAGTTACAGAAAACGGTCTCATTCTGCACTATGAGAAATGTCTGCTGGAAGAGTTACGGGAAAATTTTCCGTGAGAAACGCCGAGAAATGTCGTAAAGTTACAACGCAAATTGTACACACTAAATCCTTATGCACTTTGTTGTGCATAAGCCTTGCAGGATTTTACGCAACCATAACTATGCACAATTTTTTGTGCATAACTATGCTTAACTCTGTCCCTTATGCACAAATTTGTGCATAATTATGTACAATGTGTGCATAATTATGCATAAAAATTTGTGCATAACTATGGTTGTATAAAATCGTGCATAACGATGAAAAAATCATGCATAAGGGTTTAGTGTGTAAAATTACAACATTTTAAGTACACGTGGTATCGACTTGTGATTCATAAACGAGCACAAGTAGGCTTTCGTAAAATTTACGATTCTGATCGTAAAGTAACAACACCGTTTGTAAGTCACAAGTTACGAAAAAGGTCGTAAACTTACACAGATATTCTTTACAAAGGCATTTTAACTTTTTTAGCACACTGCAAAAAAAAAGACACGACGCGGCGGTGCAATGATTTCTGGTGCAGTCGAGGTTTTGAGTAAACAGAGTGGGGCTGATGGGGGGGCAGGGCAGGGCAGGGCAGGGCAGGGCAGGGCAGGGCAGGGCCGGCGGCAGAACAAAGGTAGGGCAGAGGCAGGGCCGGGGGGGAGGGTCAAAAAGAAGAAGAATGCTCTTCGAGTCCATCACGGGCCGGGCTGGCTGGATGGGGCTCTACAGCGCCAGCTCACGCTGGCAGAGCGCGGCGCGGCGCAGACAGCCAGTCGCATTCAATTGTTTCACTGGGTTCGCTCTCGCTCTCCCTCTCTCTCTCTCCCTCCTCTCCTCTCTCCCTCTGGTCAAACAGACGCGGTGCTGGCGGCGCCCGCTTTGGTTCCTACATTGCGATAGGCACACATTAGCAGACAGGCAGGCGACCAGGAAGCGGGGTAGGGTGGGGAGTGGGGAGAGAGAGAGGGAGAGAGAGAGAGAGAGAGAGAGAGAGAGGGAGCGAGAGAGGGAGCGAGAGAGAGAGAGAGAGAGAGAGAGAGAGAGAGAGAGAGAGAGAGAGAGAGAGAGAGAGAGAGAGAGAGAGAGAGAGAGCGAGAGAGAGAGAGAGCGAGAGACAGAGAGAGAGAGAGAGAGCGAGAGAGCGCGTCTGCTCCAGGAGAGAAGGGGGAGGCTGGAGATAGGCTTCAACCAGTCTTTTAAACAAATACTGTGGTGGGTGGGCCTGATTGGTGCTCGTCCCGTGGCGGCTGGCGGGGGCGGCGGTCCGCAGCCGCGGCTCCCCCAAGAGGATAACTGTCTTCAACGCCCGCCGGTATAAGCGCAGAGTGTTTCCTCACCGCGTGGAGCTTAATAAGTCCAGAAAGAAAAAAAATTCCTAATTTTTCGCAGTATTTTTCATTCAAATTTGATGGGAATCGTATAGACACAACCGGCTGCGGCCATAAGGGGCCATCGTCAAGAATGAAAAAAAAAACTCACTGGCGTGAGCAATAGGCACCCCTAACGGGGGCCTAACAAGTGTACGAATCTAAAGCCGCCCGGCCTGGCCGCCGCGAGGAAAGGAGGGAAACAAGAAAACAGAAAACAGACAACAGAACGAAACGCAAACTAACGCGAATAAGTCTAATTTTTTTAGGGTGAGCTCATGACGGGCGTGAGACGAAACAAAGCAAGCACAAGAGCGGCAGCAGGAAGCACCCCATGTCACGGCAGCATCACGTGGCGGGGCGGCGCGGGGGCGGTGCGGGGGCGGCGCGGGGGCGGCGCGGGGGCGGCCGGCTGCGCCCACAGAGGGTCGGGGGTTGTCCGCGTGGGGGCGGGACGGGCGCGGGGGTCTGCAGGACAAGCCGCAACAAGGATCAACCCGCCCCCATGTTTCCTGCACGGGCTCTGGGCGTGCGGGGCGGGCCGGGCCAGGCTGGACACCGCGGCAGCCAAGCGAACCGAATCCCTGAACGAAACACGCTCCCATCCCTCCCCCGGAGGGTTCTCTCTCCCTCTCCCCGGTACGGTCTCATGCAAATCGATTCTACTCCTCTGTCCGGCCCCAGCCCAGCCCAGGCCCAGGCCGGCGCTCTCTCTGTTTCCCATATTGGACCTTATCAAAGCGATCGGGAGGGATGGGAAGGGGGATAGGGTGGGGTAGGGGGTATGGGGGTAGGGGGTGGCGGGGGGCTGTGATGTGGCGGGCGGCGCGCGCGTATGCGGCCGCAGCATTGCGCTGCCGACAACAAGGCCTAGGCCGAGCTGGCTGCTGCTCCCCTGTTCGCAGCGCGCACACACACACACACACACACACACACGCGCGCACTCACACACACACACACACACACACACGCGCGCGCGCGCGCGCGCACGCACACTGTGCACACAGACCGCCGTCGCCGCCGGGTACGCAGGGTACCGAGCGGTAACTCACCTCACATACCGGCTGCCTGGGGCGCCCCCCCCCCCTTCACCTCCCCTCCCCCTTTCAACCCTACACCTCCGCCTCAGTCTGATCCCTCGTGTTCCACAACGCGCGATTATAATTATAAGTCCTGCAGAAATAATACTAGCCAGGCAAGCCTTCGGCTTCAATGCTGAGCTTGACCATGATTGTAGGTTTTTGCAGAATCCATCATTTCCTTAAGATAAAGCTATTTTTCCTTGTATAACATTGAAAAATAACCAACATATGAATTCTAATATTATTCGGGAACTTTTCTTCATTGAACGCCTGGGAGATAGGCAATGCACTGTCTGGAGTACACGCCTGTACTGCCTGGTGGCCTACCCCGAATATCGCAGGCGGAACAGAGTCACGGGCTTGCACTATTTTTCTTTTTTGTGTCACCCCGCCTCCTCCCCCATTCCAAACTTTCCCTGTGTTCCTCTGCTGTGATTGGCTGAATATGTTTGAGCACTAAATCGCGCCAGACGGGCATGCAAAATAAGTGTTCTCACACGGAAGTGAGACTGACTGACAACTGACAACTACCACTGGAAGTTGTTCGGTTGAGTCGAAAAAACAAAATTTCACCTTGCTCAAGGCACACGCAGTTGCAAACCAAGACTATTTAATTATTTTTTTCGCTGTACTCACGTTCCCAGAGGCAGCCGTAGAGCTCGACGCGCATGCAGACGGTGCGCGGGTACTCGCTGTAGGGGATGAAGCGCACCTTGGTGGCCACGAACGGCAGGGCGAGCTTCTGCTGCGCCACCAAGTACGTGTTGCTGTTGCCCGTCAGCACCTGCAGCACACCACCAAACAATCATTTCAAACACACCATTTTTTTTTTTTTTTTTTTTTGTACATTTTTCGGGAGAGAGAAAAAAAAGGCATTCCTGAAGACTTGACGCGGGCCGTGGACGGCCGTAGATCCACCCTATACTGACGTTCCTTCCGTTATTCTCATGGCACGCCGCTAGAGGGCGCCACACACACACACACACACGTGTTCGCTCCCCGTATGTCGGTGAGGAAGAGGCCGCCGCCACGCTCGCGAGGCGCTAGATTACCGTCATAAAAATGGTCCTCCCTGCCCTGCCCTGCCCCGCCGCGGCCGCAGCAAACTCTCTCTCTCTCTCTCTCTCTCTCTCTCTCTCTCTCTCTCTCTCTCTCTCTCTCTCTCTCTCTCTCTCCCGCGGGCCGCGCCGGGATGAAAAATGCGGCAATCACGGCGCGCGACCACGCGCCGCTCAGCGGAATAATGGCGCCCGGCCCGGCTCATCCGAGGGGGGGGCTTCCTTATTTATTTAATATGTTTTTTTCTTTCCTTACGATATATAAAGTTATTCGCCGAAACTTTGCGAGGCCTGCTGCTGCGCACAGCTTCATTGTTTCGCACTGCGGCAGTGTTATACGTTTCTGCGACACTCGTGTGTACGCGGCGTTATTCGCGTACACATACACGCACACACGCGCGCGCGCGCGCGCGCACAAACACACTACTTGTAGTGTGAGATGAGAGCGTCCCCTCGGCTCATGCTCATGCGCGCACACGCGGGGGCGCCCGCCCGCCCGCCCTGCTACTGCAGCGGGGAGGGCGTCGGCGTCGGCGTCGGGCCCGGCGGCGGCGGCGTCGCGAGGACCAAGCCAAACAAAATTAGCTGATGAAAATGATGATGCTGCAGTTGGTGATGATGGTCTCTTGAACGGCAGAGAGCAAACAGACGCACGCCGCCCCGCCCCGCAGGCCTGGTGATTGATTTGTTTGCCGTGGCGGCGGCGGTGGTATGCCTGAGAGAATTGGAGTTGGGGGGGGGGGGGGGGGCGCCCCGGTGGGCGCGGCCGCCAGCGCGCGGACGGCCCGGGAAACAATGTAGGGGGTACTACAAGAGAATAGAGTTGCACGGGGGAGGGTGGCGGGGCGGGGCGGGGCGGGTGGGGGTGCGGCGGGGGTGCGGCGGGGTGCGGCGGGCGGGGCGGGGTTACCAACCCTCCCTCCCAGCCCCCGAGGCCCGGCCCGGCGGGACCAGCCGGCGGGCCCCAGCCCATGCGGTCGCCCTGCGGATCACAACAACCGCTTCGTCCACCTCGAATCAAATTGCATTCCGATTGTTTGGTTTTGTTTGACATTGGGTCCCGGACGTCGTCTGCTGGGCGGGGCGGGGCGGGGCGGGGTAGGGTGGGCCTGTAGTGGCAGCTGCCCTGACCGCTGTCAACCCAAGCTCAGCCCTCAGCCCGACGAAACTTTCTGAGAATCACTTCTCTCTCTCTCTCTCTCTCTCTCTCTCTCTCTCTCTCTCTCTCTCTCTCTCTCTCTCTCTCTCATCATTTAACCCGCGCGGTTTCAACGTCGAAGTTCAAGGTCCGGTATGAAAAATTCATCATTCTGCGCGGGGCGCCGGGGCGGGGCGGGCCCCTTCCCTTTGTAACCTCCGTCCGGCGCCCGCCCGCCGGCTGCGGCTGCATTGTGCGCCGCGGCCCAGCGCGGCCCAGCCCACCATACCCTGAATGAGCCAACCCGACCCGACCCGCGGCAATCGGCACAATAAGGCTTATTAAATTTGCACGCCGACCCCTCGCAACTCCACCCCGACGCGTTGCTATACCCTCCAACAACTACCTCCATTTCGGTGGAGGTAAGAAGTGCCAATGTGTTACTTTCCGACTTTTTTTGCGGGCGTGAAATGTAGTGTTCAGAAGACACAAACTTTTTTGTTTTGCGAACAGCGCCCTTTCCGGAATGATACCAAAATCCTTGAAATTTGAGTAATTTTTTTTCTCTCGTTTTCCGCCTTTAAGTCGAGTGCCGGCTGCCATGCCCTCAGCAGCAGCAGCCCAGGCCGACCCCACACTCCAGGCGTAGGTCCCTCCGCCGGCCAGGCCAGGCCAGGGCAGGGCAGGGCAGGGCTCTCAAATGAAATGACTATCAGGAAATGGACTTTCTACTTGATTGGAAACTGCCGGAAACGGTCACTGGGTGGCCCGGCGCCCGGGGGTGGCGGGGCGGGGCGGGGCGGGGCGGGGGGACATCACACACCTGTCAGCGCTCACGGCGGGGACCCGGCCAGGCCAGGCCAGGCCAGGCGCACCACCCACCCGCCCGATCACGACCGCAGGTACACTGCTCGAAATCAGGCGCGTCGCGGTGCGGAGCGGTGCGGGCGCCTGCATTAGGACCCAGTCACAGGGGCGCCAACTGTCTGCGCCCCGCCCGCACAGCAGGGTGGGTGGGGTAGAGTTTGCCGACCGAACTTTGTGTGCGACTAGACTTGGCTTTCTCTGCGGGCTGCGTCGGCATTGCCACTCCAAGAGATTCAAGTTATTTAGGAGACTTGCCATGCCGCGCCCTGCCCTGAGCCCCGCCCGCCCCGCCCCGCCCCGCCCCGCCCGCACACTGACGACTATACATCACTACACACACAGTGTCGGGCCCGGGCCGGGCACAAGGCGGGAGCCTGGGGTAGGTCGCTTGCCAGCCATTAGCGACGGCGACAGCGCGCTAACGCTAGGTCGGAGCGTGAGCGTTGCCAGGTCACGTGAGCGTGACACAGCGTGACAGAGCGTGACGCGGCCTGCAGGACGTTATTCGCACTCCACGCTCCCCTCTCGCTCACATTGACATAGGTGGAAGACAGAGGAGGGCTCGCTTCTGACATGGAGATGCGGCTGGGCGGGGCGGGGCGGGGCGGGGCCAAATAAGAGCCTCGCAGACGCGTCTGTTTACACTTGGGAACAGATAAGAGGGCTTATATACTGTGCTAATGCGCGCTGGGGGCGGGGGGGGGCGGGGGCGGGGCGGGGGTGGCTTCAGAAGGCCTATACCCCGCCCCTACGCCCTTGGGAACACCCCCACGCCCTACTCCACCGGGGTGTGGGGGGGGGGGCACCCCTGTCACCACAGCCTTTGGGGTGCGCTGCTATCGGCGGCAAACCGGTGCCATCGGTTCATTCAAATCACGGACAAAAAGTTGAACTTGAAAGGCTCTAACGGGATCTCAAACGGGCAAGGCGGGGCGGGGCAGAGGGTGGGGCGCGGCGGGGCGGGACGCGGGGCGGGGCGGGGCGGGACGCGGGGCGGGGCGCGGGGCGAGCAGCCGTCACCACAGGAGGACCCCCGCGGGGGCCCAGAGGGGTATTAACCGTGAAGCGACGTTGATTCCCGGAGAAAGGAGGTAGGGCGGAATAAAAGAAAGGGCAGAGTTAAGCCCTAGCGGCAGCAGAGGGCGCACGGGCAATATGGGGGCGAGCACCTGGGGGGGAGCGGGGGCGGGGCGGGGGCTCGGTAAACAACGGAGGCTGACCACCAGCACGGGCACGGATGAGAGCACGGCCATATAGATCGACAAGCTCAGGCTCCAGACCGGGGCGGCGGGGGGCGGCGGGGGCGGCGGGGGCCGGCGGGGGCCGGCGGGGGCCGGCGGGGGCCGGCGGGGCGGATGCGACGCTCGAGGGCCAAAAGGCTTTCGGACAAGAGGGGTAGCTCTGCTGTGTATTTTTCGGGGGCCTGGGCTGGGCTGGGCTGGGCTGGATCGGGTTTTCCTTATTCGCGCACGGCGATGGACAAGACCCCATTCAGAAACTAGAGCGGAAACTAATTTTTTTTTTTACCATTAGTCTCTGTCATAACAGTATGCGAAAAAGTGCAGATAAGATCACAAGCTCTCCGAACACTGTGCAAAATACCTTTGTAGATTTACGACAAATTTTTGTAAATTACGATTTTAAAAATATGTTGTAAATTTACGACGGACCTGTGTTGCTTGTGAATGAATATCAAGCCGATATTCATCGCAGTGTTTGTAATTTTACGATTTGCAATTGTAATTTAACAACTGCACTTCGCGGAGAGCTTTCCCGTAAACCTGCATAATAACACTATTTTTCCAGGCGCGTAGCCATGGGGGGTTTTGGGGTTAAAACCCCCCCCGAAACTCCGCCGCGCGGAGAAAAAAGAGGAGAGAGAAAAGGGGAAGAAGAGAAAAGGAGAAGAAAAAAAAGGGAGAAAAGAGGAGAGGGAGAGAAAGGGAGAAAGAGAGATATGGTTTTAAAATGTTAATATTGAGCTGGTACCTAAAATAATCTGAGGAATCCGATTCCAGACCCAGCTCCCTATACCGAAAACGCTAAATTTCACTTTTCTCTATGCGTTTTGGCAAACCTTGATGGCTCAGATCTTTCAAATAAACATGTGGGACTGAACCTAGATTTCGTGCTCAATGCCGACAAAAAAGCAAAAATCGTGAATTTCGCTGAAAATACGCGTTTTTAAGCGTTTTGACCTCAATTCTGGATGTGTTCTCCACTATTTACACGGAGTATCAAAGTAATATCTTGGGGTATTCGATCTCTCCTTTCTATTTGATCAGAAAAAAGTTGGCAATTTTGGTACTTCGACCAGATTAAAGCTGCTCAAAAAGTCAGAACCGTCCCCAAAAAATGTTTTTTTCGGGTTTTCCTTTTGTCTTGAACCGATCCCAAGCTCATCCTACTCTCCCAACCTTCCAATATCTCTATCCCAGCCCCCGAACCAAGATCTTGAAGCATCTTGAAGAGACCAGGACCCCAAAAAAAGCATTTTTAAACGGTCGCGAAAATCCAAATTTTTTGGTCAATCACATGCTTAATTTTGGAATAAGTAACCGCCCTGCTAAAGAGCTGTCTCTTTCCATTATGTAGAGAAACAAGCGAGCACGTAAAACCCCTTAAAGGTAGGCAACCCGCAAAAAACCTTAAATACCATAAACCCCCCCCGAAATCCAAGTCTGGCTACGCGCCTGTAGAGTGAACTGACTCACCTTGTAGCCGCCGTGGTCGCGGTACGGCACCCAGCGGTTGAGCCCCGGGCGCCAGTACTCGAGCAGGAACTGCTCGGCGTACTCCTGGCCCTGGCCGTTGCCGAAGCGGCCCTGCGTCTCGGTGCGCGTGATGAGGTGCTCGGCCTGCAGGTCCACCTCCAGGTACTCGCGCACCTCGCTCGAGATCTGCGCCTTGGGGCACCACGCGCCGCCGTTCATCTCCTGCCGGATCCTGGGGAGCAGAGCAGACACACCCGGTTACACACCTGCTTCCGTGTAGTATAAAGGAAAAATTATCATGTTTTTTTTTAAACTGAAATTTTGTAAAATTGTCCTAAAATTTTCTCGAAATATTCCCCCCAAAATAATTGTTCCTATTTTAAAATAATTTGAGAAGGTGCTTTTGCCAACGCTGTCGCACTGGGGTCAGCTCATTTCATTCCACACACACCCCTGTCACCCCCTTCTCCTTCCTGTCCTGAAGTTTCTCACCCCACCCCACCCCACCCCAGCCACAAGGGCGCAAACAGAAGAGGGACGGGCCAGCACCGCCCCGGCCTGTTGGCTCATTATAACATCTCAATGCCGCCAAAACTCCTTATTCAAGTCGATATCAGACGCGCCGATTCTCCAGCAAAGAAACAAAGTGGGTGTGGCAGAGTCTGAGGAAGGAGAGTGAGGGGGGAGGGAGGGGGAGAGAGAGAGAGAGAGAGAGAGAGAGAGAGAGAGAGAGAGAGGGGGGGAAGAGGAGGTAAGGTCGAGGTTCAGGGGGCGGCACGGCTGGTCCGGGCTACGGCCCCAGACTTGGGGATTCCTTTGGCTGTGAAATTGGAAAATGAGGTAAGTTCATTCTCCACTTCAGCAGCAAATATTAAGGGCTTGGTGTTATTTTGATCCATTCGCCCGGAAACTTAATAATGGTAATTAGTCCCGGGGCGCGAAGGTCTTTGCCGAGTCTTGCGATTTCCGTCCGCGCCAACTCGCAGGAAACTCTCCAGGGAGGAGGGACATTGAATAAGGCGGAAATATAACAACCCCCTGTAATCCTGCAGGTGTAGACGCCTCTCCTTCTACCTGAGATTTTTTTTTCGGGAAACATTATCGTATTGGATTAAAAGAGTGGGCAACCGGGGAGGAAAGTCCATCCCCCCCATCCCAATCCCCACCCCCATCCCCTTCCGCGCGAGAAATCCACTCCGGCGTACCATCTCGACTCGCTATTAATAAACGTTTGTTTGCCGTTTCAATCAGCGGAAGTGGCGCTTCACTCCAGACGAATCATCCTCCTCCTCTGGAAGAACAAATCGAGGCAGGGCAGGGTAGGGCAGGGCGGGGGAGGGTGCAGTCCACCCCTCCCCTCCCCTCCAACCTGCCCTCTCTCAGGGGAGGCACCAGCCAGAGGGCCCCGCGCCTGTGAGTACAAGGAGAAAGTCATTGGCGCATAATGGAGACCCAAGTGTGTGAATGTTGCAAACTTTGTACGTATTGCAGTGTCACACACTGTAAGCGTGCGAATTCCCTTTCAAACACTTGTTGTGAATTTTCCTAGGAATTTCAAATGCTCGAAGGGACGATAAGTGTACGAACGGGAATTCACGGGAATTCAAGCACCTGCAAGTGTTGTGACATTCATTCACACACTTGGGTCTCCTGAGCGCGCGCCGTCATCCCTCCGCACTCACATGTTGCTGGAGCCCCAGAGCAAATAAAGGCATGCAGCCCCCGCCCTGCTCTCGAGTCCTGCACTCGCGTCCCTCCTTCCCCTCCTTCGCCCATGTGACCGTTATATGTGTTCTCTCTCTCTCTCTCTCTCTCTCTCTCTCTCTCTCTCTCTCTCTCTCTCTCTCTCTCTCTCTCTCTCCGTTCTCTTCCCTCCCACGTAAGGACATTTCGTAAGTAACAACGGGTAATGGCGCCACGGCGCCACGCTGTCTGTCTCCCGCAAAGCAATCTCTCTAACGGGAAAATAGCTTCTCCTCTGCTCCGCCTCTTCTCTCCTCTCCTCCGCCTCTCCTCTCCTTTCCTTCTTCTCCACCTCTCATGTCCTCTGTCCTCTCCTCTCCACATCCGCCTCTCCTCACGTCCTTTTCCTTCTCCCTCCTCTATCTTCTCTTTCTCCTTGCTCACAACATCAACCTCTGCCGTCGTGTGCCAGTGCCACGACGAAAAAGAAGAAAAAGAAGAAAAAAAACAACACGCACAAAATAAAAACCCACTAGTCCCAGTCTCCTGATACACCTACTGAACGCCACTGACGGTTCTGTTCTAGCGCGTCCCGGCCGGGCCGCGCGGAGGTCTATCGCAGCAGACATGACAGTGTCACGGGCGGGTGAGAAACAAAAGCGCCAGGGCAGGGAGTCGGCGGGGCGGGGCGGGGCGGGGCTGGGCGGGGCGGGCGCTGACAAAAAGAGCCAATGGGCGACAGGTCTCGGTTACAGCCGCACCCCTCCTTCCTCCTTGGAGCGCGCGCGCCAAAGTCTCGAGGGACAAAACGAAATAAAACCTGAGAGAAGCAGACATAAAATAGACAACAGCAGGACAAGCTGCAGCAAAAAGCTGTGCAGGGCCAGGTCGACACGACACGATACAGTCGGTGGCGGGGAGCATCAGATAAACCTTATAGACTCCTGCAGGCAGGGGCCGTAACAGACGGCAGAGTGACCCGGCCCGGGCCGCCCCGCCCCGTCGCGTCCACTCCCTGACAATTACCTGAGCTAACGCCTTGCGCAGCCCAGGCCGCCGGGACCAGCCGTATTGGTTCTGTTTGGACAGCCCCCCCTCCCCCCCCCCACCTCTTTCCCTCCCCTCAACGAATCTCCCGTATCAAGGGGGCCTTCACGCGCGGCCCCGTGGAGGAGGAGGAGGAGGAAGAGTTCGGCGACCGGCCGGCCGGCCGGCGCTCCCCTGTGTCACCCTGGATTCGGCTAAACGTTATTAAGCCCTTCGGGAGCCTCTTTGGGACGGGAGGAGGGGGATCGGGGAGGATTCTTGGGCCAACTCCATAGCGACGTCAATGGCTTTAGTGCCGATCGAGTGAGGACGACCAATTGGTGTTCTGCCACTCCGTGTCTGTAATTTTGGCCCTTTCTCTCTCTCTCTCTCTCTGGCCAGATGGGTCTGATTCTCGGTTGCAAATCGTAACAGTATTGCGGGTCTGCCTACCCGAGGGGCCTTACGGTTGCACGGTAAATATGTTTCCTGGGACGCCCAGGAATGTACCGGGTATTTCATAAAAGACGCAGATGCAGGCGGGTTTGCCTACCCAAGGGGCTATGGCGCCTTCCGGGGAGATCGGGTAGGCAAACCCGCCCGCACCTGCGTCTTTTATGAAACACCCGGTAGGTACTTTTCAAGGAAAGTTCCTGGGTATTTCCAGGAAAAGTACTGGAAAAGCCTGGAACTTTCCTGGAAAAATACCTACATTGCTGGCAGGTTCCCGGAAAAAGATTTACCGTGAGGAGTGGGTAGGCAAACCCGCGCACTGATGTTACGTGCTCTCTGAATCACCCGGTAGACGCTAACCCGTAAAGTTACTGCGGTTTGTTCCAAGTTGTTCTTGAACGGAACGCGGATCGATTTCTCTTGTCGACGGGATGACACTTGAAGGTAAAAGCATGACATACGCACAGGTCTCGGGAAAATATATTTTGTTCGGAAAACCGTTTAGCTCTCCCGTGCGCCAATTATTCGCCGTTCCGAATGTACCTGCGTAACGTAACGTAACGGAGCGGGGGGAGACGCTACGCTGAGGGATTAGCCATTAGGCGTCACCGCTGCGTTACCGCTCCATTCTCCCTCGTGTCCTTCGTTAGTGTGTGCAAACACGTGCGGGGCGGAGGGGAGAACAGAGAGGGCCGGGGCCGGCCGGGGCGGCGGGGAGCAGGGGCGTTACTGACGTTACTCACCAAATAACAACAAACGATACACGTCAGTAGACCGTAACTGCAGATTTGTTTGTTTTTAAATGTTTATTTCCAGCATTACAGAGGTGCCCGGAAACCTCGACCGGTCTGTCGCAGGCCTACGGGGGCGGCGTTTCAATGTCCGAGAGCGAGAGGATAGCAAGTGTGTACAAGATTACGGGGCCGAGTCGAGTCAGCAATATCGTTCGCCCCGCCCCGACCGGGCTCCCCTACCGTTCGCCTCCACAATTCAAGTTTGTTTCTTTCTTTTCTCGTTCGGCCACTAACTAACCTCCTAAACTTTAACTGCGACGGCAGGCAGCAGGCGAGAGGGAATAGGGAGGGGGAGGGGGACAGAGGGAAAAGGGAAGAAGTAGACTAGAGTGAAAGTTATGCCCTCCCCGGGGAAGTATTTGGATCCGAGTAAGCTTGTGGGGAAGATGTTGCACTCTTTCTCGCCCGAAACAACCTATCTTTAAAGAAAAATAAACGTCAAACACTCATTACGATCATTAAAAAAAATGGACGCTCAGTTTATTTTTGAAAATTCGGCTGAGTCGTTCAAGTGGCATTTTTATAACAACAAGAAAGCACGTATTCAAAGTAATATACCGTGTTCCGTCAACATTTATTTTCATTTCCCGCCCCCACCTAAAACGCGTTCACTCTCAGTACTGAGGTATGTCCCGCTGTTTACCGTATAATGCAGGACTAAATCATATTTAAATTCTTATTGCAGGCATAAAAGGAAAGTCTTATTTCATTACTGCTAAGGGAGAATGGAGGGAGGGAAAAGAAGATAATTGGATTCTGGAGCAGCGCAGGGATGCGCCTAGTGCATGTCCTTGACAGCTAGGCCCCTGCCGCGGACAGGGGGCGAAAAACGTTTCCAGAATATTGCCAAAGCGATACTCTGTCAGCAGAAAAGACGGCCATCTTCCGCCAAGACGTGAAGGGAGAGAGCTACAACGCCATCCGAAAATTATACTAATAAGTTTATTATTTTCTTTTCATCGTAAGAGCAAGAAAGGGCGATTATACTTGTCTTTTCTTTTCGCTCTCTCGGATCCCAACACGACACGCGTCTCTAAACCTAATTGCCAGCCTGCAAGAATGAAAAGGAAGTAAAGAAGCTATTCAGGGAAGGCGCGAGAAAAGGGCCGGAAAAGGCTTCATGTAAAATAAAAACACATCCTTTGCGCCTCGCTTCTTTTGTACATGAGGGGCGGGGGATTCAAAGAGCCCGAGGAGGAGGGAGAGGAGGGAGAGATGGAGGAAGAGAGGGAGAGAGGGAGAGAGGGAGAGAGGGAGAGAGAGAGAGAGAGAGAGAGAGAGAGAGAGAGAGAGAGAGAGAGAGAGAGAGAGAGAGAGAGAGAGAGAGAGAGAGAGAGAGAGAGAGAGAGAGAGAGAGAGAGGAACACGCCGGTGCTCGCCAGGTCAGAGAGCTAGAGCTCAGCACCAGCACTCTGGTCCGCAGTCCACATAAATCGTTCGACCTTTCCTTCAAAGGAATTCTTTATGCAGATCCCAGACACAAAATAAAATCCATACATCATTTAGTGCCAGCGCTCCGGTTGCTGCCTTCGCCTACTTTTTCGTGAGAGTGAGGGAGTGTGGGAGAGGGAGAGAGAGGGAGAGAGAGAGAGAGAGAGAGAGAGAGAGAGAGAGAGAGAGAGAGAGAGAGAGAGAGAGAGAGGGGGTAGGGAGAGAGAGAGAGAATGGAAGGGGCGGATAAGAAGTATAAGGCCGCCCCATACGCGGCCTGGCCTGCCTCGGGCTGTTTGGGTTCGCTGCTCCAATCCTGCCCCGTGCCGCTGCCGCACTGCCCCGCCCCGCCCCGCCCCTCATCCGCATTTTGCGAAAGAATATGAAAAAAAAGAGCGGCTGCCCTTTGGCACCACGTGCCGCCGCAGTTGCCGCCTCGACGTCACTTAAAACCCGCAAAAACGCAGTGAAAGAGAGACATGAAATTGGCATTTATATTTTTTTCACCAATTTTTCACACTATTTTATAAACCTTCAAAATATATTGCAGCCACAGTTATAGTGACCCGATCTTTCTGTTCGGACTTTGAGTTGAATGACAGTCTATTTTCGACATGGGGGTGAAGAGGTCTTTAGTGTTAGCAGTCCAAACCGCAGCGTAGAGAAGCGCACGCTCTTTGCATGGGACGGGGTGGGGTGAGGCGGGGCGGGGCGGGGTGAGGCGGGGCGGGGTGAGGCGGGGTGGGGCGGGGCGGGGCGACCTACGCAGAGCTTCACGTTATTATCAAACGAGATTTCCCGCAAAGCTTTTGTACTGAGGCGGGGGGCCCTTCGAACGCTGTCAAAGCAGCCGGGACAGACAATGCACGACAGAAAAAGAGAGAATGAGAGAAAGAGAGAGAGAGAGAGAGAGAGAGAGAGAGAGAGAGAGAGAGAGAGAGAGAGAGAGAGAGAGAGAGAGAGAGAGAGAGAGAGAGAGAGAGAGAGAGAGAGAGAGGAGGAGACGCCCGGTATCGGTATGTACATCTGCAGAGCATGGTGCGGACAGAAAAGGGAAATATAGAGAGGGGAAAGGTACACGCAGAGGGGGAGGGGGAGGGGGGGGGGGGGGCTGGGTTATCAATTCTCTTTGTCCCGAGGCTTTCTGCCTTGATGGGAAAATCTGCGAACAAGGAGAGCAGAGGAGAGGAGAGCGTCGCCCAAGGAAAAGATAACCCCAACAAAAGAAAGGCGAAATGATGAAAAGAGAAGGGGGACGGACGGGACGGCGGCGGTGGAGTGAACCCGGCGGTGGAGGGGCGGGGCGGGACGGGGCGGGGCGGGGCAGGGTGAGGCGGGGTGGGGCGGTTGAATTAGAGGACATAAAATATAAACAGCAGCATACGGTCGCCTCGCCGGCAGAAGAAGGAGAGGGTGGAGCGGGGCGAGGCGGGGCGGGGCGGGGTGGGGCGGGTCGGGGCGGGGCTATTGTGTCCCGGGCTGAGCGGCTTGGGATGTGTGGCCAGCCACGCCACGCCGCGCCCCCGCGGTCCAGGCGGCCAGGAGGCCCCACATAGCCCCGGGCCGGGCCGGGCCAGGGCTGGGCATGAGGGTGAGGCCGCGGTGGCAGGCCGGGGCGGGGCGGGGCGGGCGAGGCAGACCGGGGCGGGGCGGACGCGTAGGCCGTCTAACGAGGGAGGATGGGTGAGCCACGCACGGGCCCACCGTGGGAAATATATTTATATAAGTTTATGCGAAAATTTCTAGAGGTAAAGGCAACTTACGATTAGAAGGGTTATGTAAAAAAATAAAGTTTTGTAAATTTTCGAAGATGTATTTGTTTTAGAGTTGAGAGCCTGACTGGGGCACAACCGTTAGGACACTGAGGGGTCGTCGCGTTCCGTTCTGTCCGAGTGTATTTCTTGTGTGGCCATGAGAGAGAGCGAAAGAGAGAGAGAGAGAGAGAGAGAGAGAGAGAGAGAGAGAGAGAGAGAGAGAGAGAGAGTGAGAGAGAGAGCAAGGGGTCGGTGGTGTCTTGCCTCGGGGCGTCGTTACACAGTGGCACCGCTTCGCACTACAGCACACCCACATTTATACACACACACGCGCGCGCGCGCACCAGAGGGAAAGAATACGATGCAGTCGCACTGCAGAGCGTGCCTGTGTGTGTGTGTGTGTGTGTGTGTGTGTGTGCGCGCGCGCGCCTGGCTGCGGTCCGCGCGACGTGCTCAGCACGCTGCGTCAAAGGTCGAGAGGGTGAGTGAGTGCGAGAGACAGAGAGACAGAGAGAGAGAGAGAGAGAGAGAGAGAGAGAGAGAGAGAGAGAGAGAGAGAGAGAGAGAGAGAGAGAGAGGGAAAGCGGCCCGCCGCTCCCCTCCCCCTCCCCGGAGCCCACCCGCCCGCCCCTGCGCCCGCAGATATTTACCCTCTCTTTAAATTGACTAGGTAGTGTAAAGAACGTGGCGTAAAAGGAGTATTGTGGCCTGGGGCAGTGCATGCCTTGCAGCCCCCGGCCCCTGTGCGCCCTCCCACACACACACACACACACACACACGCGCGCGCGCGCCCGCGCACAGAGAGAATATTGCACAAGCCACGCGGGCTTGTTATACTCGCTGCGATAACAGTTTGGGTGGGGAGGACAGGACCCGGCGCAGCGCAGCGCAGCGGCTGGGAAGCTGCTACTGCGCTGTGCATTCATGTGCAGTCGTACAAATAACGAGCACCTCACAATGCCAAACCTCGAGCATCGTAAATGAAATTTCATTAAAAAAAAAAAAAAGGCTACTTCGTGCCTAAAAATCCGTGATGAAAGTCATGATTTTTTTATGTTCCTTAAAGTCCTCCCGGTGAAGGGAAGCATAAGGAGGGCGAATGACCCACCGCTATTTGGGCGCCGAGCCCACCCCGACCCCGGGCGGGGCGGGGCGGGGCCGGGTGGGGACACTGCCCTGCCTCCTCCCATATGAACGTGCTCAACATTAATTCCGGACGCCCTTTTATCTCTCTTGATTCTCCTCCTCCTCCCATTTAATTTTTATTTTTTCTCTCTTCCGCCGGGTCCGCTCGGATGGATGTCCTCTCATTATATGGGCGGCAATGACTGCCGCCTAAGCCCCTCCCTAAAAGCGGTTCCTTGATGTCCATGAGGACCTTCGCCACGATGATTCCAGGACGGTCTCGTGCATGTTCCCCACCCCCGTCCTTGAATCGATCAGGGATGGTCCTTGCGTATGGACAGAAACGAGGGGGCAACCACTCCCCATCCTAGTGTACACGGGATTTCTACTGATTGCACAAGATTTCTCTCAGATTTTGAGAGATTTCTCTGAGTTTTAGTGAGATTCCACAAGATTCTCTGAGATTTCATGAGATTTCTTAGTTAGATTTTCAAGGATTTCATCAAGATTTCCGAGGATTTCATCGAGATGTCTGAGGATTTAATCGAGATTTCCGCAGGTTTACAGGATTTCGCGAGTGGTTGCCCCCTCGGACAGAAGGGAACAGTTTTACCCGTGAGCTCGCCGCGCTATACCCCGCGCGTTAAGGGAGTTTTGCGTTGAAAACACCTCGAGACGCGGAGTTAAGCCGACAGTGCAACTGGCCGCCCGGCCCGGGCAGCAGCAGCAGCAGCAGCGAGCCCCCGCAGCCCCACGGGCCCCCAGCCGGCAGGTTCCCCCGTGGGGGTGGAGACAGCACCTGGAATCTCTTCCTGACAACCCCCCCCCCCCCCCCCCGGTGTGGAGACGCGGCCCTGTGACACAGGGGGGAGTCATTACACTGGCACCGCAACCCTTTGTGCCCCCCCCTCACCCTCACCACGGCTCGATAGGGGTTTCACTCACCTCGCGTTCTGCGGCCCGACGGACTTGGCCTCGTACGAGGAGGAGGCGGAGATGGCGTGGTCCGGGATGTGGCCCGCCTCCATACCCAGCGCGCCTGCGCACTCGCCTGCGGACACAGAAAAAAATATTTTTGAGCTTTACTAGACAGGCAAGTCTTCGGCTTGAATGCTGAGCTCAATCCCGCCTTAAGAACAATATATTTGTAAGATCGGCCTTTGTACTGGTGCACGTACATACTGGTGACCAAACAGAGTGCTTCGCTACGCTCAGCAAATAAAACACGTACACACACACACACACACAATCTCACAAGCCAGGAAATACAAAAGCGCTGCACATTCACGCGAACACTGTGCAGGAAGTAAGAGCGACATAAGTTATCCCCGTCCATGCGGGGCGGGGGGGAACGCGTATCCGAACTTATCTCCTCGGAAACGTCTGTCCTGCCCCTTTATCCACCTGCTTGGAAATGACATCTGCAGCTGGTCGGGCGGGGCGGGCAGCGCCGGCGGGGCGGGGCGGGCTCAACAAGCCTTATCCTTATACGCGCCACCGCCTCGGCGCCCGCCCCGCCCCGCCCCGCCCCACCCCGCCCCGCCCCGCCCTCTGTTTGGCCGCCCCTTTTGGCTCGGAACAGTGTTTCTGAGGAAGGAGTCTAGCCGGTGCCGCCGGGCCGGGCCGGGCCGGGTCTGCTGCCTGGCACCGAGACACACAGAATTACACGGCTAATAACCCGGTCCGCTGCCAGCTCCGCTCCGCTCCGCTCCGCCATTGTTTGCCCCAGGCCTTTGCGCAGGATCGGGTCGTGCCGGAGCGAGCCGGGCCGGGCCGGGCCGGGCCGGCAGGGGACAAGGCAGATCTGCGAAATCCTCAGTGGCAACAGCACTGGAGTACACTCTTAACTTCTTACAAAGAAAATTCTTGTATTACAAAGAATTCTGTGCAACCGTAATACAAAGCCAAATTTTCTTTGTAATACAAAGAAAAATCTTTGTAATACAAACCTAATTTTTTTGTAATACAAGAAAATTTTCTGTATATTACGGTTGCACGGAATTCTTTGTACTATACGAAAAAATTCTTTGTAAGAAGTTAAGAGTGTAGGGAGAGGAAGAGGAGAAGGATTCCCAAAGAACTCCGGTCCCGCTCCGGTCCCGCTCCGGTCCCGCTCCGGTCCCGCTCCAGCCCCGCTCCAGCCCCGCTCCAGCCCCGCTCCGGTCCCGCTCCGGTCCCGCTCCAGCCCCGCTCCAGCCCCGCTCCGGTCCCGCTCCGATCCCGCTCCGGTCCCGCTCCAGCCCCGCTCTAGCTCCGCTCCGGTCCCGCTCCGGTCCGCTTCGATCCGCTCCAGCCCCGCTCCAGCTCCGCTCCAGCCCCGCTCCGGTCCCGCTCCGGCCCCGCTCCACTAATCCCGCCGCGCCGCTCTCTCTCTCTCTCTCTCTCTCTCTCTCTCTCTGCTTCGTATTCATCGCCTGATGTATTCAGCGGAAAACTGCAAATTGTACTCGCGGACCATTCCAATGAGCACCGCGCTTCTCATCGTGTCGGGCGGGCGCGCCTCCGGGCACCACGCCTCCGGGCACCACGCCTCCGGGCACCGCATCCACAAGCGGGTCACGGAGGAAGGCCAATCCAAGCGGGACCAGCAGTACCCCGCCGGCCCGGCCGGGCTGGAGCCAGAGGGGGGAGCGGATTTGCTCCCCTCCAGCTGTCAAATTATTAACGACCCGTACGCAGCAGGTCGGCGTTTACACTAGAAATTGCGAGACGGCGCAGCACACGCCTTGTCCGTCCACAAGTGTGTGTGTGTGTGCGCGCGCGCCTCGCTCGAGTGTTTGCGCGGGACTTTTCGAGTGCGGCGCTTTTTTCCCCGCCTCCCATTCAACGACACAGTCATCAGGGTGGGCCTGGCCTGGCCTCGGGGGTTGACCCGACAACTTCGTCGCGGTCGCGGCGAGCTTGTTAATCACCCATTCCCATACTTATTTATTCAGGGTGCGTGTGGCTTACGACTATCTTATGCTCTTTCTCGTTCCTCCAATTTGTTTTTTTACATCTTTTATCGACACACGTTACAGACCTATACAATGCGGCCTCCTTCACGTATACTTTCATCACTTCCTTTTTTTTTATTCTTCTCCCTCCGCGATAAGATATTCCCGAGGATATTCCCATGATGACGTCAGATTCTTTATTTCCGCTTCCTCCCGCCTCGGCGCGTCCTGCTGCTCTTCCCTCGCAAATCCGATTTCCTGTGCGGCGCGGCGGCTCATTGTGTGGGGCGGGGGGGAGGGGGGGGGGCAGAGCTCTGCAATCCGGAGGCTGTTCTCCTGGCAGTGGGCCGCCCCCCGCCCCCCGCCCCCCGGCACGGCCGCAGACGGCGCGAAGCGTTTTAATTACTCGCCTTAAACATTTTGTTTATTTACTTAAGACGGCTGAAGGCCAAACAGAGAAATGAGTCCGACGCGGGCGGGGCGCTGCTGCAGAGAAGGATCACGAAAAAGAGAGAGAATAAAAAAAAAAACACCCCTCTGGAGAAGATAGAGAGAGAGAAAAAAACACGATATTAATTTGTTTTCTTAAGAGGCGCAAGGGATAAAAGTGGTACCGCGGGGCGGGGCGGGCTAAGCGACCGTCATTTGTCGGGGCGCCGCCGGGCGGTTAGAGTCGAATCACCAAGGGCGTTCATTACCGGCGGGAGCAGGACGGCAGCGCGGAAACAAACGTCAAGTAATACAATTTCTGGCGACAAGAACGTGCAACGTATTTCTCACCGTTTTCGTTTATAAATATAATTCTGGGGGCGCGACTTACCAAACGGCAGTCTACATAAATAATCATTACTTCCCAGTTTGCTACAAATTTCGAGCTGACCATGCCGTTAGGGAAAAAAAGGGTTTTGCCATTGAAAGCAACAGGGGCAGTACGTGTGCGCGCATGGCGTGATTGATAGTAATGCCGCTCGCGTTGGGATATACATTTTATTTCTCTTTTTTTCCTATTCCTTTGAGATATTATTTTTCGTTTGGTCCGCGCCGTCCGCGCTGTGTCGCAGTGTACCGGTAGATTGATGAGCCAAATGGGCGGCGCGCCGTTCGTTCACATTACAGGAGGGGAGAATACGGTGTCCAAGCGCGCGGCGTGGTGGGGCGGGGTGGGGCGGGGCGGGGTGGGGCGGGGCGGGGCGGGGCGGGGCTCAGGTCCATGGGACCCCACGGCCTCGCGCTCCCAGCAACCCCCGGGGGGGGGAGGGGTGGGGTCGGGGGGACTTTCAACATTATTCAGGGGGTGGTTCAGATTAATTAGAGGGCTATGTACGCTGCTATGGCGCGGGAAGACAGGGGAGAGCGGGGGAAAGGGGCGGACTGAGGATTGGACCGAAAAAGAGAGAGAGAGAGCGAGAGAGAGAGAGAGAGAGAGAGAGAGAGAGAGAGAGAGAGAGAGAGAGAGAGAGAGAGAGAGAGAGAGAGCAGTCACCTTCCGTAAACGGCAGGCAGCTCAGGCGAGGCGGGGGGTAGCGCGGCGGGACGAGTGGCAAGAGAAATTATTGTTATTCTTTCCAGTTGAGCGTAACTCTTGTTTGTTTCTTATTGGTCTGATCCGCCTGCCCCACGTGCCGCCCGCAGCGCGCGCCCCGGCAGCGCCCTCTCTGGGGGTGAAAGTTCGTTAGGGAACATAATTTATGCCGGTTGGACATTCCGCCGTGTCAGATGTGAAAACGTTAAAAACGGGGGAAAAAAGAGAAAGAGAGGGTCAGAAGAAAAAAAAAGTCGAAAAAACGACGACTCATTTACGAAGCCTGCTTACGCGCCCCTCTCCCAACCGACCTCAACTTTTCAAGGTAAATTAGGACTTCGAGTTTCTGCGACTTTGATGTTTTTTCCTCGTCCCCACTCCTCCCTATCCTTCGGTATGGAGTGAAACCAGCAAGAGGCAGACGACAAACATAAAGAGTGAAATAGAACGCGCGAGAGAGAGAGAGAGAGAGAGAGAGAGAGAGAGAGAGAGAGAGAGAGAGAGAGAGAGAGGGCTGGTTATATTGCAGCGTGCCCTGCAGTGAAAGTACGAAACACAAGCTGATGCTGATACCATCACCATTTAACCCTGCATGCATACTGCATGCATGCGTACCTGAGTGCCAGGCGGGGCGGGGCGGGGCGGGGCGGGGCGGGGCGGGGCGGGGCGGGGCGGGTCAATCTGCGCCGCGCTCAGCTGAGCAGCGCAACCCCTCCCCCTCCTCCCCCGGTAATTATTTAAGCGCCACACGCGTACGCCGTAACAAAAATACAGAAATTGAATCGAAACGCACAGAGAAGCAATCTCGCACGGATACATTCCTCCCCCGCAGGCCAGGCCCTGCTGCTGTGATTCGCTGGCAGTCTCATCAGAGTCGCCACCAGAGAGCTCCACGCGGGCCGCGGAGGGAGCCACCACTGCATTGCAGGGACACTGCGGGACACAGACCCGCTGTCTCACCGTCTGTCTGTCTGTCTGTCTGTCTGTCTGTCCGCCTCCAGTCGATTTATCAGCCCCGCCGCTACAACAGGTGCGACAAGGACAGAGGTGGGTCGGCGGCCTGGCCCGGCCCGCGGGGCGGGGTGGGGCGGGGCGGCGACATGAGTACTTGAGTTAACAAATCTTTGCAGCCTGTTCGCCGCCTCATCGCGCGCGCATGAGACCCCGAGGCAAAATACCACACTGTCTGCGTGCCCCGCCCCGCCCCGCCCCGCCCCGCCCCGCCCCGCCCGCCGGCCCCTGGGGAAATCTAGTGGCACCGCGTTGTGGCCTCCCCCGCGTTACTCCACCTTCCCCCAGTGTAAACATCTAGCACGCTCATCCCCTTCTCTTTGTCTCTCTCTCTCTCTCTCTCTCTCTCTCTCTCTCTCTCTCTCTCTCTCTCTCTCTCTCTCTCTCGCCCTCTCTATATTCCCACGCACATTCTCATTTTCTCTTCTTTCATCATCCCCTGGCCCTCCCCGACCGCAGTGTTAGCTCGAGACGCCGCTGACGCCTGGCGGGCGGGGCGGGGCAGGGTGGGGCGGGGCGGGGTGGGGCGGGGCGGGGCGGCTGTTTGTGCTTGGCTGACGTCAGCACAGAGCCGCAGCCTGCTGAAAAGTTTGAATCAGTTACAAGTTGAACGGCCCGCGCGAGCGCATCCGTGATGACGACCGTATTTAAGTTTTCAATTCTCACCCAGATTCGCCATACCTGAATTGCTCTCCGCCTCGAGCAAACACCAAAACTCGGCTTCAAAATAAAAATCCATAAGGATTCTTCGTGCTTAAAATAAACAGAAAATAATCAAGGGGACTTTGCGTGGGGGTTAAAATGACAGCCCTATTCGTCCGCGAATCCCCTCGCCTCTTTTATCTAGCAGTGTGCTATATGAGATCTCTCCTGCCAAGTGAAAGCATGCCACCCCTGTCGCATCGCTTGACGTGTGGGCGCCGGGCCGGGCCACCCCTGCCTGCCTGCTCGCCTGCCAGTCTGACCCGCCCCGCCCCGCCCCGCCCCGCCCCGCCCCGCCCCGTTCTTGGCGCGACGCGCGCTGACGCCGTACTTTCTGGCCTATATATGCCCCCTCCTCCCCCCATCCCCCGCCGCACCCCGGCTATCCTGCATGACTAGGCGCGAGGAACACTGTCGCGTTGTGCGCTCTGCTGTTTGCCCAAGTCATCGTGCAAGTGAAGAGGGACTCGCACAAGGAGGCCTAATGCTCACGAGTTTCAACAAAAACTGAGAAACTGAGTGAATAAAGAAAGCAGTCGTACTTGTCTCTAAAAATGCGTATCGACCCCGAGAGAGAGTGAGAGAGAGTGAGAGAGTGAGAGAGAGAGGGAGAGAGAGAGAGAGAGAGAGAGAGAGAGAGAGAGAGAGCGAGAGACGCTCCGGGCGGACTTGTTGCTGTGTGGGGCCGGAGGTGACTCGAGTGTGTCAGAGAGAGAGAGAGAGAGAGAGCGGGGGGGAGGGAGAGGGAGAGTCTTCCGCGATATTGGCGGCGTGTCAGTGAGCCCGGGCCGCCTCCGCTCCCCGCGCCCCGCCCCGCCCCGCCCGTATTAGCCACATCGCCCTGGAGGCCCATCCCGGCCGGTCCTGTAGCGGCTGGAGCCGGGCGGGCTCCCCCTGCTGAAGGGTCGCCATGACAACATTCCAGCCGCCCACACACACACACACACGTCCATGTTGACTGCTAATCAAATATGGCTGTCGCAAGGTCCACCGAAGAGGGAAAGAAAAAACACTGTGGCGTAGGGGTGGGGGAGGGATAGGCAGGCACTACCCTATATTGCGGGAGAAAATCATCAACCGTTAGCCAAGACGGCGAACCGACAAGTACACTCCAAACGACAAAGACACGCTGAATTTTTCTGACATAAAATGTTAAAAACCTTATTTGTATAAAAAGCCGTCGTCAGGCACAAACGCAAAAATAAACAAAAAACCATCGACACGCCGGTTTAAAAAAATAATAAAGTTGCAGTAGTGACCTAGTTACCTTTGCGGGTTGGGAGGGGCACATTATGCACGGCGCTCGGGCGGCCATTAGCGGCGGTGACAAAGAATAAATGCCTCACTTATCCCCGGCGCGGCGTACCGGGCGCAGCGGCGGCAGAGAGCCGGCCAGAGACTAGACCCGCCCCGCCCCGCCCCGCCCCGCCCGGCTCTGCGGAATGGGCCGATGCAGCATCCCGGCCCCCATTCATTGTATTGCGCCCGTAAATACGGATATAAATAATAAATCTGATAACGGTACATTATTTCGCCCGGGCGGCCGGCCGGCCGGCCTGCCTGCCTGCCATCCAGTCGGCTATACCTGCCCTCTCTCCCGCCCGCCAGCAGCGAGCTCTCCCACTCCCACCAACCATTTCGCTCTCTCACCCGCCCACCTCCTCCCTCCCTCTCTCTCCCTCCCTCTCTCTCACTCGCACACACGAGATGAGAGATAAGCAAACAAAAGTCATGAGCAGCGCGTCCCGCGCCCTAAAACCGAACCGGCAGCGTAAGCTGAATTTCATGACAAAATAATTACTTCATCGCGATAAATAATAAAACCCGCCTGGATGACACACGGGGCGGCATGTTATTACTACTATTATTATTCCTACCCAGTAGTAAGAGCACGTGAAAAAGATTTTTTGTAACACCGGCGCGCCGCCGCACGCCACTCGTGTGCGCCTGTGGAGTCGGCGGTAGGCAACGCGCTCAGCACGCGTGCGGAGCGGTCGGGGTGGCTGCCTACCTCACAGGCGCCCGCCGCTGCAGCTGCGCGCTACGCCAGGGCCCAGGCCCAGAGAAGACTGACCAGACCAAACCAATCTCAATGCAAACGGCCCCACCCCACGCCAGTCATTTTCACTGTAAGCTACGGTGAATGTCACTGTAAGCTACGGTGATACGATGCGCCCAGATTCCCCGTACCTTACAGAAAATCCACCACCGTAAGCTTTTATTAGTGCAGGACGAGTAGTCTCCATTATTTCTTGTCTTTGCTCTCCGCAGTGCTACCTTTGAGCTGGAGAGGGCCACGCGCCGCGCGGGGCGGGGCGGGGCGGGGCGGGGCGGGGCGGGGCGGCGTCTGTGACCAGCTGGAAGCGGAAAGACATCGCAGCAGACTGTCCCCGGCGCCCCCTTCTGGACCAGGCACGGCTGAGAGCGACTCTCCAAAGGGGCCTAACAGTGTAGCGCTCTTTGACGCGCTTTTCGCGCGCTCTCCCACCCGTTTCCCCTTTGAGTCGTCTCCGGAAAAAAGAGGGAGAGAGAGAGAGGGGTGGGGAGGAGGGATAAAGAATAAGACTGAGAGAGACAAGGAGGGCGGGGCGGGCCCAGGAGCGGACGGCGAACGATGCAAACGTCGTCACACGCTGCTCTCTCTCTCTCTCTCTCTCTCTCTCTCTCTCTCTCTCTCTCTCTCTCTCTCTGCCCTCACCTCCCACGTGCTCTTTTTATCCGGCGTCTTGGCCCCGCTGTGACACATGATAGCAGGGCCAAACTTCCTCCTCCTCCTCCTCGTCCTCCTCCTCCTCATCCTCCTCCTCGTCCATCTCCTCCTCCTCCTCCTCGTCCTCATCCTCCTCCTCCTCCTCCTCCTCCTCCTCCTCCTCCTCCTCCTCCCGCGGCACACACGATGCACCGCTCACTCTTAAAACCTTCCGGTGATTTTCACTGTAAGCTACCGTGAACCCTGCAGCACTGTAGCTTACGGTGAATTTTCACCGTAAGCTACGGTGAATGTCACTGTAAGCTACGGTGATGCACCCTGATTCACCGTAACTTAAAGTGACATTCACCGTAGCTTACCGTGAAAATTCACCGTAAGCTACAGTGCTGCAGGGTTCACCGTAGCTTACAGTGAAAATCACTGTAAGCTTTAATTAGTGCTGATTCAAAACTTCACGTGAGCGCGGGAGGGCTCCGCGGCTCGCTCCTAAAAGCCGTAACGCTGTGTATATTCGCTTGCGTCGTGACGTCTCAAAACCCTTCCCCCCGCCCCTGGCGCCGTCTTCTCGGCGGCCGAATAAAAAGAGAACGCGGAAAAAAAAAGAAAATAAAGGACGCTAAGAGAGCATCTCGCCCGCGCCTCGGGTCCACCGCGCCCCGCCCCGCCTCGCCCCGCCCCGCCACGCCCCGCCACGCCCCGCCACGCTGCTGCCCGCAATGAGATGAATTGCAAACAGCGCGCCGCGTTAGCAGCAGAATTAGCAAAATTAAAAACAACACGAAATTTAAATGAAAATGACCGACGGTCGCGATGGACTGCCAACCACGCGGTGCGAAGGAGGAAAAGGGGGAAAGGATAAAAAAAGATAAATAACAAAATAACAGACAAGGGATTGTCGGAACGGGGTGAGCGGGCCGCACGACGAGCTGCGGGCGTCCTTGAGCCCCGCTTAAAGTAAATATCTACACTCTCTCTCTCTCTCTCTCTCTCTCTCTCTCTCTCTCTCTCTCTCTCTCTCTCTCTCGCAGTAGTTGACGTTGATTATACGGCCCCCAACGTGTCTCGCTCACAAAGACTCCTCCTCCCCATTAACTGCGCGCACGACGGGGATTATGAAGGCTTGTTAAAACAGACCAGACTAGACCGCGCCGGGCCGGGCCGGGCCGGGCCGGGCACGCATGCAAGCGGACAGGCCGGCAGGCAGCCAGGCGGGCAGGCGGGCAAGCTGGCATACCAACGTACCAAAGCCGCGGGGCGGGGCGGGGCGGGGGGGCGGGGCGGGGCGGGGCGGGCGGGGGCCGTAATCCAGCTGATGATGCAGGGGCCTGGCTGGCCGTACGCAATGTGGCGTGCGTGAGCGGCAGGGCCACACTGTCAGAAATATTTGTAGGGCGTTGATGGGAAAATTTCCCGTCAAACATGTGTGTCGTGAAGTTTACGGTATCAAATGGCAAAATTTCAAAACTGTAATAATACTTGGCGTTGACTTGACGTTATTAAGCGAGAACAAAGAATAGGCTTTCCGTAAAAGTACGGTACCGACCGGATATTTACAACATCACTTGTAAATCACAAATTACAAAAAAAAAATGTCGTAAATTTACCAAGATATTGTTGAGAATGAGCTAGCAGAAAGGAGGTGTGAATGTGTGAAGAGATAACTGTGAGGAAGGGAGAGGGAGAGAAAAAGGGGGGAGAGAGAGAGAGAGAGAGAGAGAGAGAGAGAGAGAGAGAGAGAGAGAGAGAGAGAGAGAGAGAGAGGAAGGGGGAGACCAACAGAGTGTGCTATAGAGGATTGCGGTGGGGTACGCATATGTATTGGCTGTGAGGAACAAAAAATAAAAACGTAAACACGCGAGACTTTTTTAAATATAAATGGAATCGAGTGGGATGGTTGTATTAGAAATTAAAATAAAAAACTCTTTTTCACGGGAGACAGATATGAGTCAAAATGTCTGATTCACGTCAACAAAAGTTCTAATTTATTTAGTATTATCGAGCGGCGCCATTTTACTTTCAGAGCATCGCAATTCTGCAGCAGAAAAACGCGTTGTGTCTTCGATCGCCTCTCCGTGCCGCTGGGGCGCGCCACCCGCCAGGGGGTCGTGAATAATTCTGGCTGCAGCCTCCTCCAGGCCCTAGGCCCTGCTCCAGGCCCTGCTCCATGCGCTCCAGCGCCACCGCCCCGCCCTCCAGAGATATTGCAGCACGCCGCTCACCTTTTTGATGTGGAATGCATTGAAGGGAATTTTTTTTTCCTCAGGTCTCTGTCCTCCCCTCTCCATCTCGCTATGCCTGTCCGAGCGTCGTGCGCTGCTGACCGTAAGGGGAGGGTCTTGATGCGGGGGGGGGGGGGGGGCGTTCCTTGCAGTAGGGATGCCCGCCCCGCCCCGCCCCGCCCTGCACTCGACACCGCGCCCTCTCCCTGCCGTCGCTAGCACCTTCCGACACTCTGGTTATTTATTATGCGACACGAGTGCAGGGCCATCATCACTCATCCGAGCGCGACGACCTCGCTCCGCTCTCCTCCCTCCTCCGCTCTCCTCTCCTCCCTCCTCCGCTCTCCTCTCCTCTCTCCTCCGCTCCTCTCCTCCCTACTCTCCTCTCCTCGTCCCCCGACTCCTCCGGAGAATTTTATCAGCGAGGCAGACGGTGCTCACCTCGTGTCGGAAATGATAGTGACGTCATCAATCTCATAGGGGAGCCGTATGCGGCCACCTACGCCAAAATTTACAGAAATTGTATGACCTTTTATAAGAAATATATAAACTATATACATAAGCTTACGTACTTTTTTTTAGCTTGTTGTGAAATAGAATGCCAAAGTATCGTCGCTTGTTACACCGGTCACCACCAGGAAAAATAAAGCAAGGAATATAAATGTATTTCACCGGCGGGTCTGGTCTCACAAAACAAACCTTTTACGTCGTTTCTTTAGTACGGTTCCGCTGCAATGACGTATTTTTCCATTACCATTCCACCCCGCGACACGTAGCAGGAGAGGGAAAAGAATTAATCCACTTCCACGGTATCGGGAAAACCGAACGAAAGGGGTAATCTTGTATATCACCCATCATAATTGCGCACGAATTAACACAAAAAAAAGGAGGAACCTGTATAGAAGGGCGGGCGAGAAACTCGTGCACACAGCGGAAAAAGCGAGCGGAGAGGAAGAGAAAGGGAGGGAGGGAGAGAGAGGGAGAGAGAGGGAGAGAGAGAGAGAGGGAGAGGAGAGAGAGGGAGAGAGAGAGAGAGAGAGAGAGAGAGAGAGAGGAGAGAGAGAGAGAGAGGGAGAGAGAGAGATTGAGAGAGAGAGAGAGAGAGAGAGAGAGAGTGAAAATCCAGCCGTACCCATTGCTACTGCGTTTCAATTTCGCAAGGATTACTCAAGTTGGTCAGAGCAGGGAGCGAGAGGAAGAGAGGAAACAGCAGCAGCCCTGCACCCAGCGCAGCGGCGGTGGCGGCGGCGCTGCCAACTTCTCGCGGGAGAGAGGAACCACCACCGTGCCGGTGAGGGTGAGGGAGGCGGGGAGCGGCTTGTGATGGCGCCCTAAGCCACGGGGGTTCAAAAGATTCCCACACTAAACCAAAGCAGCGGCAGACGTCACCGCAGGGGGCGAGGAGGGGGGAGGGCTGGCACCAGGACCAAGGATATGAGCAATCTGGGGACGCCATAGGGCCGCCGAGGCGCCTCATGAGCACCCGCCAAGGCCAGGCCAGGCCGGGCGGCCGGGAGAGGGAGAGAGAGAGAGAGAGAGAGAGAGAGAGAGAGAGGGATGAGAGGGATAGAGAGGAGGAGAGAGAGAGAGAGAGAGAGAGAGGAGAGGGAGAGAGAGAGAGAGGGAGAGAGAGAGAGTGAGAGAGAGAGAGAGAGAGAGAGAGAGAGGGGGATAGAGAGGGAGAGGGAGGGAGAGGGAGAGGGGGGGGGGCTGGGAGCAGTACGATGAGAATAATCGTCTTGGTGAAAAAGAGGCGCAGCGGTGTGGGCTGGGTTGGGCCGGGCCGGGCCCGCCCGCGCGGCGTGCGAATAACGCCGAACCTCGCTAAACGCACGCCAGTGTTGCTCGCGCTGGGTGGGCCTAGCTGCTAGCCCGCCCGTTCCCCCCCGGCTCGGCTCGTTTCGTTTTCACAGCCCACTCTTATTCCATCCCTTATTCCACCTCCAGTTCTCAGCGCCCCCCCTAACACGCACCCCAATTCTTTCACTCGTCTTTCTCGCACATGCAGACGCTCTCCTGACTGACGTAAGAATTACTGAGCACCGCATGGAAAAAACGAATAGAAAAGGGCAGTACGTGTCTCCTCACCTGGGGGAAAAATAATTCCAAAACTGGGGGGGAAATTATTGAGGGTGAGCAGGACGGCTGAGCCGGGGGCGGGCGGCTTAGAGAGAGAGAGAGTGAGAGCGCGCTAGCGGGGGAGAGGGGGAGGGAAGGGTCTTTCCAGGGGCTTAGACAAGGGGTTAGAAGGGGTGGGGTGAAGGGGGGGGGGAGGGGCAGCCGACGCGTTATCTCCAGAGCACGCCGCACCTCGGCACATCCTTCTTTGCGCCCGCCCTAAATCGGAGATCGAGAGAGACGTAAGTGCGGCCGGGTGAATTTATATGCGTTGGGAGAAAGAGCGGAGAGAGAGAGAGCGAGAGAGCGAGAGAGCGAGAGAGAGAGACAGCAGGGAGGAGATAAAATAAGAAAAGGCGGGACAGACGGAAGAGAATGTGTATGCGTATAGGAGGTGTGTGTGTGTGTGTGGTGAGCATTGACGGCAGACGCAAACTTGACTCACACATCGACACACACACACACACACTCCAATATGGTCAGCAGCGCAGCGGTCTTTATCTTCTTCACCGCCCTGCCGCCCTGCGCCCTTCTACAACGAGAGAGTGTTTACGAAAAGGCCAGCACCCCGCGGTAACAGCTCCGACGGGGCGGTAGCGCGCACACAGCAGACAGACAGACAGACAGATAGACTGACAGACAGACAGACAGACAGACGGCCGGACGCAGCACTACAATAATACCGCATTTTATTAGCGGGTGCAGGCTGCGCCCCGCCGCGCCTGGCCCAGCCTAGTCTGTATAACATTTCCATTCTAGATGACGGTTCGCGAGGAGACGGCACTGGCTGAGCGGGGCGGGGCAGGTATGCACAGGACCAAGTGGGGTAGCAGGAGTGGGGGAGCAGCGAGCTCGCCGCCCCACCTCACCCCACCCCGCCCCACTCTGGCCACTCCACCCTCCACGCGCTACCGACCCCTCCCTGCTGAAGTGGACCCCGCGGTTGTAAAACTTTATTGGCGCGAGCCTCATGGCGGCACGAGAGCGGGGAGAGGGGGGGGGGGGGCACGCACGCACGCACACACGACCTTACCGATGACACTCCAGCAGTGCGAGGTAGCATTCAAAAATAAAAAATAAAAAAATAAAATTAAGAAAGAATGATAGAAATAGGTTGGTGTGCTCCTTGTGGCGCGCGACTGGACCAGTCAAACTACCCCCTGTTCACGAAGCCAACTCTACCGGATCAAATCCCTCCCCTGCACCCGCCACCCGCCCCCTCCCTCTCTCTGTTTCGGCCGACAAGCAGCAGCCCTGTCTAACCCCCAGCCAGCACCCCCACCCCACCCCCCCGCCCCCCAGCGCCCGGGCCGGGCCCCCAGAGCCGCCCCGCCCCGCCCCGCCCGCGCCCCCACGACCTGTTGCCATCTTGAGCCAGCCGGAGCCCCCCCCCCACTCCTTTTCACTCCTCTATCTCCGTTTCGTTTCGCTGCGCTTCGCTCCCCGACCGTTCGACGCGACCCGCCACTAGGTATTATAAAAGAGAAAAAAAGTGATTTGGAATGAAATCATTATTTGCCTCACGATTTTCTTTTTGGTTCCGATAGTTTACTTAAACTTGTTGCAGGAAGAATCGTGAGCGCGATTCATACGGGAAACAACTCTGAATTTCGTTATTCGAAAGGCGTGAATATAAACAATTGAATTTCCACGTATTTTTTTCAGCAATTTTCTGATTTCTTAAAAATTATTATTTTAAAAATAAGTGGAGTGCCAAAATTGTAATCGCTCGGAGCAGCTGAGGCGTTCCTTGCACGTCGACAGCCCTGCGCGCGCCACAGTATTCCACCCGGGGAGCCCACTCCTCGCCATAGAGCGCCGCCCGATGGCGCGACCAAACAAAAAAGGTATTATCTGCTTAAAACGGCGGGCGCGTCCGTCGCCGTGATCCAATTCCTTTAAATCGGCTGCCCCCCAATATGCTGTGTGTATGGCCGCCGACCCTCCGCAAAATTAATTATCATGTAAAAATCATGGCTGCATTTATTTTTTATTATTTTTTTTTCCCAGTGTCTCGCGCGGGCTATAGCGTCAGAGGAGGGGTGAGGGTCCGGTCAGCCTCCATTTCGCGTGCAGCCCCCTCTCCTTTTTTTTTTTTTTTCCTCTGGCCATTTTGCTCTTTCTCCCCTGTTTCTAATTAGCCTGGGCCGGGCGGGCGGTGCCGCTCACCCCATCGGGTCCGCTGGCAGGCCGGCCTGCCGCCCCGCCCAGCCCGCCGGCTCGGCTGTTAATGCAAACCTTTCAGCCAAACGCTGCGCGGAAGTGCACAGCCCCACCTGCACGACACGCACACGCAACCCTAGAAAACGAACGGACAAAATGTAACTCGTTCTCCAGAAATCGCGCAGGAGGAGCATTCCGCGGAAATAAGCCTTGGGTTTCCTTCAGTATCATCACTGTTAAACCAAGTGTGCAACGGTTCAACACTTGAATGTGTGCAACTTTCAGTCCTACACGTCCAAGTGTACAACTCGGCATTTCTGCAATTCCAAGTGTCGAACTTGCCAGTTGTACACTTGTAAGTGTTTAACTCGACATTTGTGCACTTGCATGAGTTCAACTGCCCCGTGCAACATTTCCCTTGTTGAACACTTGCAAGTGTACAACTGTCGAGTTAAACACTTACAAGAGTACGACTGGCGAGTTTGACACTTCCAAATGCACAAATACTGAGTTGCACACTTGCACCTGTTATACTGGAAGTTGCACATTTACAAGTGTTGAACAGTTGAACACTTGATTTCACAGTGATGACTTGGATTATTTTAAAAATTCCTGTTTCTAAATCTGCAAGACGCAGGGGTACGTCGTTTGAAATTTTGACTTCTACCGCGCTCCCCTCCGAAGCCACCGGCCCACACCCCGGCCCTTAATGCAGAGAGCGCTTTGTACAGCGGTGTCTTACCGAATGTCTGCTTCCGCCCCTCCCCGCTCCCCACTTCCGCCCCCCCCCCCCCTCGCTCCCCACTTTTCCGCGGCACTGAAGGCGCTTCCGAGCTTTTAGGCCCCTCCGCACCGGAGTTACACGGCCGTTTTAAAACGACGTGCACGAGATAATGGCTCTCAACGACGGCCAATACACACACACACACACGCACGCGAGATGAGAGGCGCCGACCGCAGCGAAGGGGGGAGAGGGAGAGGGAGAGGGAGAGAGAGAGAGAGAGAGAGAGGGAGAGGGAGAGAGAGAGAGAGAGAGAGAGAGAGAGAGAGAGAGAGAGAGAGAGAGAGGGAAAGAGAGAGAGGGAGAGGGAGAGTAGGGTGGGAGACGGAAGGCCTGCTGTAAGTAGGCGCACAAAGAGCGCAGTAGGCAGACAGGCAGGCCGGCTGCAGAGTTCTGCCCAGCTTATGCCGTCATTTTGTACTTTCTAAAGGAGGCAAAAGTTTGAGCGTCACGCAGAAATTTTGTGAGGTCGCCTCCTATAGGATGGGAGCCGGGGAAAGTGAGGAGACTCGGGTTGTATGACGGAGAGAGGGGGGGGGGGGGGAGGGAGAGGGGGAGGGAGAGGGAGAGCTCACACACAAAAAGCGAGCAGCTGCCAGGCCCTGCTGCTTCAAAAAAAGTGAAGCAACTTCCTTCCTAATGAACGGTAAGCGTTTGCGAGGCGAGCCGCCCTGTGCCAAAGAGCGGTTGTCTCGAAAACCATTTTACTAATTTATTTATTATTACCAAAAAAAAAATTCAGTATTTCACGAACATTACAGAACAGCGGAAAGCCAGAGTAACGGCAAATTGCGTATTTTTAAACAACCGAAAGGGGCTGCCTTTCTCCGCTAGGACCAGGAGCAGACGTGGGGTGGGGTGGGGTGTTTCGGGGCGGGGCGGGGCGGGGCGGGGCGGGGCGGGCCGGTCAGTCACCGGAACCCCTTCAAAGGGTTGGTGGTTGTCTGGCCGGCTAGGCTAGCGCGGGGGGACGGGGCGGAGGAGGTATAGGGGGGTCAACACCAACTCCTCCCTGGGGACTACGGAGCGCTACCAGGAGCCCGCCTCGGGCACGCCCCGCCCCGCCCCGCCCCGCCCCGCCCCGCCCGCCACACCCCGTTACTGTCCGGCGGGTGCACCGGGGCGGCACGCCCCTGCCACACCCCAAACGCACCTCTGCTAGTCTACTTGACCGTCCGACAAACACTACCGCGCGCACACACACACACACACACATTTCGAGGTGCCTGTAAATCTCTCTAGCGCGCCGTAATTTTATTTTCGACCCCAGACAGACCGGTGGGGTGGGGGTGGCTGGCCTGGCCGGTCCCGGCGCACCTTGCTGCCCCTTCACCGCCCCGCCCCGCCCCACCCGCCCCGCCCCGCCCCGCCCCATCCCGCCCCACGACACGATCCAGTCCTCTAATCCGCACTAGCGAGTCGTGTTGCCTACCGAGCAGGCGCTAGTGGCGGTGCCCGATGTGTTGCCTACCTACTAGGCGCTTAAAACGGAGCACGATTTTTTTTTTTTTTTCAAAAAATTACGTGCGCCTTACAATTAAACTGTTACTCATTTCATGTAGTTGTTTGAGATGATTCGTTTAGCTCTGCAACGATCAATGCCTACATTTCGGCAGACCACGAGTGAAGAGGACACTGTGCCGGTGTGGGCCGGGTTACAGCCAGCGCCTCCACCCACTCCACCCTGTGTTGTTCTCGCGTCCGAATCATTTAGGGCGTCGAGGGATAAATATTGGCCCCGCGGGCGTGGCGGGGCGGGGCGTGGCGGGGCGGGGCGCGGTGGGGCGCGCGGTGTAGCCGGAGGCGGGGCGGGCGGGACCACCACCTTTTACATCACGTTGTCATCCGCTCTTTCCCCCTTTCACATTTGCTCCGGCATGACAAATGCCTGCCATAAACGATGGAGGCGCGGTGTCGTCCCCACTGGCGCGGGAGTGGAGAGGAGAGGAGAGGAGAGGAGAGGAGAGGAGAGGAGAGGAGAGGAGAGGAGAGGGTGTGATTCGAACCGATGCGATCCGCTCCAAAGTGGACACAACCCCCACCCTCCCCTCCTGCCAACCCGCGCTCCGTATACACAGTGGAAAGTTTGTGTGATCCGCCTCAACCAGAGCAGAGGTAAACAAAAGGTAGGGGCGACGGGCAACGTTTTTTTTTGAGGGGGAGTACAGTATATCACTGTATATACCGGAAGGGAAAAAAATTCCTCGAGGTTTCTGGCAAAATTGATGGTTGGCTAAACAAAAACTGGAAAATTGTCAGCGGAGAAAAATGAAAAGTTAAATTGAGGTCTCTGGTTCCGGCTGGCGGGGTGCGGGTGGTGGGGACCGTTCTGGAGTGGCTCATCCTCATCTACACCCCCGGCCGCTGGACCGGCTGGACGGCCCGGGACGCCACTATCCTCCCCCGCCCCGCCCCGCCCCACCCCACCCCGCCCCGCCCCGCTGATTACAAAACTTTGAACCACGATAGGGGACAGGAGGAGGCGGTGCCTTGACAGCGGGACGGCCGCGTGGACAAAGCAGGCCATTAAGCCCCTGGCGGCGGAGCCCCGCCCGCCCCGCCACGCCCCGCCCCACCCCGCCACGCCCCGCACGGCGCGCCGCACCGACGGACCCCATCGGCGTGTTGACTCCCAGTAATTGAACTACGCGCGTACGGCAATAAATAAACTTTGAACCCGTCACGCCACATCCCCCCGCCCCCACCTGAGCCACGTGTAAAACACGGAGGCGTTAAGCGGGCCGCCCCCGAGCCGCCCCCGCGCCGCCCCCAACACCAACCATCCAAACATCTTCACCATCCCTCCATCCATCGCTAACGAGTGGCCAAATGAGGAGCCAATGAAAGAACGTTTCCGCAGAGAGAGAGCTTACGCAGGCCCACCCCCTCCCCACCCCACGTTCGAAAACGGAACGCGCTATTTTTTTCCCGCCCAAGACGAGAGAGCCATCTAAAGAATTTATTGTTCGTGAAACGAGGCTGTAATGTGTTTTCTCCTACATCATCGTCTCTCTCTCTCTCTCTCTCTCTCTCTCTCTCTCTCTCTCTCTCTCTCTCTCTCTCTCTCTCTCTCTCTCTCTCTCCCCCCGCTCTGCCCTTGGCCCTCCGCGCCACCCAGCCATTCCCCGAGAGTTCCCATTGTTCCATCCATTCCCTATTCCCCCTCCACATTCCTTCTGCCACTCACCTCCACCCCCACCCCCTCCCCACCCACCTTCCCCCAGGGACCTACAGTCTCTGCGGCGGGCGGCGCAAACCCTTCGTAGCCGGTGAATATTTTATTTTGAGCTAGTGGCGCCATCCGGAGAGGGCGAGGGTTTCCCTTACCTGCACGCACAATACTCGCGCTCGCTCGCTCTCTCTCTCTCTCTCTCTCTCTCTCTCTCTCTCTCTCTCTCTCTCTCTCTCTCTCTCTGACACACACACGTTCCAGCCTCGTTTTACACTTGGCGCGCCAGCAGGATTCAGCAGGCGCAAACTTAATTAAATCCCACGGCACCATTCGTTTTGAGATTGAGTAAGTATGTTCAGCTAGGAGAGAAAATTAACGCCAAACGGTCCCTGTTTTATTTTTGAACAAGGGTGGGACGGGCATGAGTGCACAAATTTATTGTATGCCGTGTGGTAGAACGTCTAAAATGGATCCTGAATAGAAAGTATTTTTAATAGACTCTTCAAAAAGGAGTATAGGACTGTCGTTAATGTCTCGCGAACGGGTGCTGTTTCCTGACCTGGTAGGAATCGAAATGTTGTCCCGCCGACAGGAAAATGGCACAGAAAGGAAAGGAAGCGGGGAGGACAAAATAAAATGAAAATACTGTACGGGTCAGAAAGCAGAAGGTCCTCGGGGACAAGCAGCTCAGCGAGGAGTGGCCTGGGCCAAGCAGATATAGAGGAGGGCAGGACAGTGCAGAGAGAGAGAGAGAGAGAGAGAGAGAGAGAGAGAGAGAGAGAGAGAGAGAGAGCACAGATAAAGCGGGGGAATTACGACACGCAGGTCAGGCGTTAATAAGGGCAGTGTGACAACCAGCCCGCTATCTCCCGTTTCCTTTCCTCCTGGCCTTGCTCTCTCTCTCTCTCTCTCTCTCTCTCTCTCTCTCTCTCTCTCTCTCTCTCTCTCTCTCTCTCTCTCATTCACTCGTCCGCACACAAACACACATAGGAGGGTAATTACCCGGGGCGATAGGGAAGAGTCCAGCCCGGTCCAGCTGGGCCACCAAGCTAAGGGTTTCGCTTCCTACGGCACGGAGATAAAAAAAAAAAAGAATAGTCTTCATTTTTTTTTAACAATCTAAATAAAATCTGCTTATATTACTCTACAATATATTTTTTTTTTCAAATTTATAGCTAGTGCTTTTTTAGCCGCTGAGAGTTACTCCCCGTGCGCAGCTGCAGAGGGTGTCATCATCAGGAATTCGTCACCACCTGTGGACCCCTCCGCGGGCGCCCCTAGAGAGACTGAGTCTCTCTAGGCGCCCCCTGCTGATTAGGAATTAAAGAGGAAAGATGGCGCGCCTCTGAATAAGAGACGAACAGGTCGGATGGTGATCCACTGAAAACTGGAGAGCGATGGATATCGTTGAAAACCAAGCGATGTCCAAGCATCGCTTCTTTGGAACGACATTCATCGCTATAACTATGATGAGTCCCTGAATCATTCCTTTGGAGCGATGCAGATTCATGTTTTATAATCATGATTCTTTCATCGCTCCAATATACAAATGAGAGCTATTGCTAATTTTTGTATACCTATCATTATGTTTGTATCAATAAATGCATCTAGGACTGCAATCTAGAGTCCTTTGAATGAAAATAAATTTTCCTTTTTTAAATAATTGTTTTACGCCAGGAAAAGATTTGCCTGTATTCTTCTCACTTTATTTTTAAGGGACTCTATTAACACAGCACAAGCTGTATGATACCAGATGTGGAATACTTAACCAATATGATTTCAATAATCTATGGCAAAATGTTGATAAACCTATGGGTGAGTAAGTTTACCTGCTATCTGATGGGAGTGAACTTTGATGCTGTCAGGAGGGCAGGCAGCTTGGCAGCTCAAAATTAATCCACAAATATCCTTGTTCTGGAGACCATAGCCCGCCATAGCCATGGAGTGGTGTTGTAAATAAGGGACTCGTTCGATTGGTTTTACACTACATACCACAACGAGGTGATATTTCAGGTCGAACGACAGTACATATAAAGGTCACCGCGCAGTCAAACACCTGCTGTCGTCGCGAAATTGACTACAAAATCGTTCACCGAAGTCCACAAAATATTGCACTGATGTTGAGGTAGCCATTTTTTGTGTGTACTATCCAAATAAACGTTTGCGACTGCTCAGCACAGGCGGTGAGCCGAAGGGGCGGTGGGGTGGAGTGGGAGAGGGAGAGGGGAGGAAAGGGGGAGGGGCAGAGTGGCGTCTGCTCTTTGTGTTTACGTTTGTAGCTTCAGACAGCTAGTGTGTTGCGCTGCGCTTCTGAAGTTTGCTATCGAATTCTAGTCAAATGATACGTTTCGTAAGATTTTTAAGCACCGTCTCGTTGTTAAATACCAATGATTAGCCTCGCGATCTTGCCTTTCATGCTTGTCTGCCGACTTAACCTCTATTTCGGTGGTGTCTCGGCTCTGCTTTGTTTTGTGTCCAATACAAAGTCTAACTTGTATTTTTTATCTGTTGCCAGGTACTAATGACCTTCTGCTTACAACCGCATGCCATCCAGCGTTCTCCTGCTATGCTTTAAATGGCAACACCCTAGCTGCTTTCAGCCACCTGTTGAAGTACTGCTTTGAAATTTTCCTGCATCCGTAAATACCTCATCTTGCTTTCTGCTTGTGTTTATAAAATTATTCCAAAAAATTACATGTGCTGCTTTCTTGCAATTAAAGTATACTTTACTTTTCTACCTCATTTTAATTTTGTCACTCTCACCCGCTGTCTACTTCCACTGACAAGTTGTGATTCCGATAATAGATTTGCTTATGATGCAACCTTGGCGAGTAACTTAATGGAGCAGTCTCTAGAATATCCAAGGACACTAAGAGTAATAAAGAGAAATTAAACAGTACAATTGGAAAAATGGAATCTTTACTTATATTGTTTATTAGAAATACAAAAGAAATATTTGTTCTAAATATCACAGTTCAATATTTTCCAGATAGGGAATCACAGTTTATATGGTAAGCTTGATAGTAATAATAATAGTAGGAAGGTAGCCACAGTATTATTGACAGAAATTTTACTTCTAGCAAAAGAGTATAGAAGAGCTTGTGGAGCAAAAAAAAAAAAAAATTAAAAAAAGTTCTGCTGTTTTTTTCTGAAGAACATCTTACACTTAGACTTTAAAATATTTGCATGGAACAACACAGTATTGAGCTCCCACTGCCCTCACAAATGGTATCTGATGCCGGTATGGGAGGTTGGAAGCATCAATAATGTTTGTATCATTTGTAAATTGAACTTGAAAGGCATTAAGTGCCTGCACATATTTCACACAATTTAATTTCTTGAAAACAAACACTACTGAATTCTCAAAGGAATAGACATTAATAATTTGACCAAATGAAGGAAGATTACCAAACGACGTTATAATAGGTGTTGTTTTGGAGTACTTCACTCCATTTACAACAGCAAATGTATGCTGCAGAACATTTCCACGCTGGCTTGCATCTGGAAATACAGTCTGAAGTAGAACCTTGTGCCTTGATGTGTTTAGGTTTACAACTTTGGAAGTACCACAATGTACAGCATTGCTGAGGAAGGGACCACGCTCTCCTTTAGCACTTAACATCATAAGGCCAGCCTGCCATGTTTGGTGCCTCATGGACAAGGTAAAGCTGTGATTCTTAAGAGATCTTGTGATTCTTAACAGTCGTTTAAAGAATGCATGCTTTGCCTCAAACCTAAAAAAAACAGAAACTAAAATTAGTTGGATGTGTTTGAACACATTTGTATGTTAATTTAAAGATTTTACTGATCATTTACTCACCTAAAACACCAATGTTGCCTAGGTGGCCCATATAACAGAATCTGGGTAGGAATGTGCACCTCATAATGAAGTTTAGGCACATCATTGCCCGGATAGAGCTCTTGGAATAAGGAGTTATGCTGTTGGACAAGCATTCTCAATAATGTAACATCATTCACACTGAACTCCTCAGCCATAAAAAAATCTAACAATCTGAGTCTCAGAATGTAGCACTCTAAATGTTTTTCTCCACAGGCTGACTCCATCTTCCTGGTCAAACAATTTTTCTTCCTCAAAGCAAAAGGCAATATTTGTGCCAAGCTCAGTGTTTCTGAAGCTGTGCTCCGCAAAGAACCTTTCTCCAAATATTTCATTTCAATTGGTGCTGGCTTGTTCACTCCGAAGAATTTCACATACTGCTGGATTCTTTGATTGATAACAGGCAATGACAATGATTTTTTATCCAAAACAACATGCTTCAGAAGGCACACTATTTCCAATTTTAAGGTACCCATTATGATGTCATGCATCAAATCTTGTGGAAATACTTTTGTAACATCACAGAAATGAATGTCCATCAAAACACTTCTGTTATTTATGCCATACTTCACTGAAGGATCTTGAACAGTACTTGCAGGAGGTGGAGGATTTTTTCTATATTCTTCTAGTTCCTGAACTTGAGCACTATGTGAAGCCTTTGTTCTTAGAGTAAATCTACATTCTTCAAAAAATTTGTAGAGATCATCTTTGCCTACAAGGCATTGCCTGCACAGTAAGTGGGCAAAATGTGTTTCCTTAAAACCTCCAAGATTAGCTGAGGCAGGGTTGTCTCCCGAACAAAACAAAAATAGGCCAAAGAAAGTAACATCTTTACCATTGATCTTGAACAGAACACCATTGCTTGATAATTTGTTTATGCCAGCAACAAAATCCTCCAGAAATTTTCCAAATCCATATTTCTTTAGAACAGAGGTTTTGATCACAGCACAGAGGACAATGGCTTTTGTACTGGACCGTAGCTCTGGATAAACATTGAGTAAAGTCCAATAAATGTAGGTTAGACCATGTTGGCCAGTTTTGCTACTGGCACTGTCCGTATGCTCAACGCCATCAACATATAGTTGAAAGGCAAGAGGATTCGGATGTTTCTTGGTGACAGGATGATTTTGGTAAACATATGCATCAAGAGGCGTAGTAAACACTCCTTCTTTCTTGGGCTTTGGATTATTTACACAGTTTAGTACTTCAGGTTGTTGAAGTAATTTTTCCACAGATGGTAGAAATGGCACTACATAACCATAATCTACATCTACAAGCTTTACGGAGTCACCAATTAGCACTTCTTTCTGGTAGGTGACAACTTTGATTGGTTCCACTAGGGTCTCCTCATCATTCAGGAAAGTTTTATAATCATCAAAACTTTCAAGTCCTTCAAATAAAGATTGATCTGTGAGTTTCTCAATAACACTAAGTATTTGCTCTTGAGAGAGTGCGTCATCGGGCCCACATTCAGAAGTAAACTTATCCTGCAGACAAACCAGGCGAACAATAATTAGTAAATTATCTCTCTTAAGTTATTCATAAAACTTAAAACCATAAAAAATTAAGTACCTTCAAAACATTTAGAAAGGCTCCATACATTTCATCAACTCCCTTTATTACCCTTTGAACAATCTTGTTTGTAGCATTATCAATCTCCCTAAGGTAGATGAGTAATTTGGCAGCCTTAAATTGTAGGTCTTCAAGCAGTAATTTCTGGTCATCCCTGAAAAACATGAGCAAATTAAACAAGGTTTGATATCATAACCTTTTCAAAGATAAGACACTGTAGCTGTAAACATTTAGGCATTCTAAAAAGTTCCAGGGATGACACTTACATCTTGCAATCACTGTAGAAGGAGAAAAGTGGACAGATTTATCAGCAAATCGTAGCTTTCTTCGAAGCATTATTAACCTTCCTAAATTAATGAGTAATTTGGCAGCCTTAAATTGTAGGTCTTCAAGCAGTAATATATAGTCATCCCTGAAAAACATGAACATATTAATACGGTGTAAGATTTTAACCTTTTCAAAGATATGAAACTGTAGCTGTAAATGTTTAGGCAATCCAAAAAGTTCCAGGGATGACACTTACACCTTGCATTCAATGTCGAAGGAGAAAAGTGGAAATATTTATCAGCAAAACATAGTTTTAAGCACAAATAAGCCGTATAACTGAATAATTTCAATAAGTTGTTCTCGGTTCCGACCCCAATGTGCTGCTTTTGCAGAGCCCATAACATTTCTGCTTTCGCCTGGGCTAGGTTGGGGTAGGTGTTTGAGGTGTACCAACAACAAACATTTTCTGTTTAGTTAAAGTGTGTAGAGGTGAAAGTATTTAGGCCTTTTCACAGCAAGCTCAATTGATTATTAAAAATAAGGGAATCAATATTTCTCTGTAGTTTATGTTTATCCGACACATGTATATTTTTCAAATAAAGCATTTTCCATTTTACTGAAGTTGGCTAACCTGTAATGTGAGGATGATCTGCAGGCAGCTGTCCGGTGGCGGTTTTAAACTTGAACAGAACTTGGGATAGCTGTGGACGGAACTTTTAAGTTTATTTTGATTATTCCTTTATTGTTATTAGGATAAGTGGCGGATTCACGAGAAATGGCAAAAGTAGTTTCCTTTCTTGTTGAAACGAGAAGATTTGATTTTTTTCTCGACGTTTTATCAGTCAAAAACGTAAAGGAAAAATTTATGGAGTTTGCTGAAAATGACCCCAACCTCAGTGGGAGGATTGAGAGGACTCCTCTATTCTATGCTTATAGCCCTAAGTGTCACAAGGATGTAGAGCTCAGCGAATCGTCTGTTCTCCACGACGGACAAACGATTCGGGTAAAATTACAGGTAAAGAGATACAGCTGATGTATGACACAGCTTAGACTGCAACTACTCTAGCACCCTTTTTTCTCATTGTTTGTGTTGATTAAAAAAAAAACAAAAAACAAAACACTTTTCTCTGCATTTCAAAAGTTGTACAATGCAAAATTATTTAACTTTTTGAGTGTTTTACCTCCAAATAGTTTATTGTGGGAATTGCTCTGGACCCCTTCATTCTTGTAGCACTGTTTTTCATACAAAGTAACACAAAGCAATACAAAATAAAATTTATCTCTCTCCAGGATTCAGATGAAAATGATACCCTTAATACTGACACTGAAACGGTCACCATTCGCATTGTGTATGTTTATTCTTTTTATAGTGAATTACTTAAACAAATTTATCTGAATTATTTATCCCAAAACCTTTTATTTTTCAGGACTGATGTTGAACTTAGAGAGATGGGCGTTACTAGAGAGAATTGGGAGAAATTGCCTACAATATTAAAAGAGAGAGAGCTCAATCGCCTGGAGCAGCACAAGTTAATGTTTTCAATGGGTAAGGCATGATTCAAATGTGAAGCCATAAGTTACTATGTTATTTTCTAAACTTTTGCTTCATACAACTATTTTGAAGGGTTTGTGAACACACCGTACCAGGGAACTCTTTCTGAAGCTGAAATCAATAAGCGAGCCCCTCGGAGGAATACCAAAGGCAAAACAACAAGCCCGCCAAAGGATAATATTAAAAGAGTAAAGCCTTTGAGGCGTACTTCCAAAAGACTAAATGATAAAGCAAGTATCAACAACTTAGAAATAGCAGATTGTAATTGTGTATTATGGTTTGAAAGAAATAGTATTTAAATGATCCTTGTTTTTTCCTCAATAGGAAAACATTAATCCTACCATACCTGATAAGGGAGAACCACAGTGTAGTGCAGAAGTAGAAAATCAATTAGCTACCATACCTGATGCGGGAGAACCACAGTGTAGTGCAGAAGTAGAAAATCAATTAGAAGACGAAACTATTCAGGATACAACAGTTTCAAACGATGCAGCAAAACCATCATTGGCAACAAGTGTTTGCAAACAGAAAAAGGTAATAGCCTTAATGAATTTATAGGTCAATAAGGAAAAATATAAATAAACTAATATATTTTTGAATGAAAACAGATGGTTAAAAGAAATTCTCTGAGCAAAATAACAAAATATAATGCTCTCCCAAACTTTTCATCAGGATTAAAAAATATCCTTAGAAAGAAATACTTAAGCAAGAGTGAAAAAATGTCATTAATATCTGAAGTTGAACACCATCTCATAATGCTAACAGGTGATAGTTATCTCAAACCAAAAGAATGGGAAATACTAAGTAATTCCATAGTGGAAAAGTACCCTACTCTGGAAGATATAGATATGCCAGGGCAGTCTGTGAGTAACAAACCACGATTGATGTTACATTTTAAACTGAAACTAGTGACATGATTTAGCATCATCCGTTTATCGTTTTCTTTCTAGAATGAACTAAAACACTCTCTGCAAACCTCTATTGTTGCTAGAAGGTACAGAAAGAATAAAAAGGAAAGAAAAAGTGAAGCAGATGAAGCTGCAACTGATGAACCATCAAGCAGCACAAATGAAACTGACACTAGTCTGATAGATGAACTCAAAGCAAAAAATCCTTTTGAGAGTGCTTCCTATTGCAGACTATCATTTTTAATAAAAAGTACCCTTGCTGAAAGGGAAACTGCAAATGCAAATCAGATAGTGGAGGATATTCTGAAGGATTATCCTCATTACAAAAATACCAAATTGGTGAGAAAATTACCCATTGAATAAAATTAAACAAGTCAGTTTTATTTTGATTTATATAGTCCTGTATTTTACTTACCTTCATTTCTTCCACTTGATAGGTAATCTATGAACATACATTAATGGTAGGCATGACCATTGATTTCTTAACACAGAATGCTTTGAATTTAATTAGTAGGCTGAAAGACCA